>JAOVVF010000031.1:13259127-13278034 GCA_028565595.1 Duopalatinus emarginatus | reverse complement strand
AAATAACAATAAGACACTGGTTTAGATAATCAGAGCTTTATCATCAGTCCAAAGCTTTATCATCTTTTCTGCGATTTTTAAGGTGTCATGACGAACGATCAGGACATAGCGGCGGTGGGCCGTATCCTCGTAGACGACCAGCAGGAGCTTCCCGCTCGCTTCCGGGCTCTGTTCACGCTTAGGAACCTAGGTGGAGCCGAGGCAGTGAGATGGATCAGTGAGGCTTTCTCAGACGAGTCAGCACTTCTCAAGCACGAGCTGGCCTACTGTCTGGGGCAGATGCAGGACGAGCGAGCAATTCCTGTCCTGGAGACGGTGCTGAGAGACACCAAGCAGGAGCCTATGGTCAGACACGAAGCAGGTGAGATCTTGTCGCTCGCAGGTTTGATCTGGTCGCTTGCATACTAATACCTCAGACATTTAGGGGCAGAGGAGTCTCTGGGTTTAATGCTCTTTGTTAGTGATCAGAAGGTCATGGGTTCAAGCCCCAGCGCTGCCAAGCTGCCACTCTTGGGCCTCTGAGTGTGTGGGTCTTGTTTGTTATGGATGTGAGTTCTATAACGTTGTCCATGTTTGTAGGTGAGGCTTTGGGAGCCATCGGGAATCCGAAAGTGTTGGATTTACTGAAGCAGTATTCAGAGGACCCGGTCATTGAGGTACCCTCCTGTTTTATGATATAAAACTATCTGAAAAACACTTGTCCACTTGTAGTAGACGTCCACTGAGCTGTGTGTGTGTGTGTGCGTGTGTGCGTGCGTGCGTGCGTGCGTGCGTGCGTGCGTGCGTGTTTGTTGACATGCAGGTGGCAGAGACGTGTCAACTGGCCGTCAGGAGGCTGGAGTGGCTGATGAACGGTGGTGATGCTGAGAAATCAAAGGGGACAGACAGTAACCCGTACACGTCTGTGGATCCTGCACCTCCAGCACAGAGGAAGAGTGTTCCTGAGCTCCGGACTCAGCTGCTGGACGAGAGTCTGCCGCTGTTCGAGCGTTACAGAGCCATGTTCGCTCTCAGGAACCTCGGCAGCGAGGAGGCCGTGCTCGCTCTGGGAGATGGTGAGGGGTCCAGGATCTCATCTGCAGAAATAATAAATAAATAAATAAATAAATAAATGCATTTGGGGATAAACTGGGTAAAAACAGAAGATACCAGAAATTGTGCAATAAATTAAAACACTATTAATAAACCATAAAATGCTGCTTAAGAGAAATGAAGCACTAGATAATCAATAAACAAATAAATAAATAATGGTACTTGAGAAATAAAGTACTTAATAAATAAAAATGTAATGTAGAAAAATGTAATAAATAATAAACACATAAATAATGCGACTTTAAATAGTATGTTAAAAAAGGTCAATAAATATTAAATAAATATGTAGCGTATAAATATGTATATTTAATAAACCAATAAAAAATAAATAATGAATAAATAATAAATAAATGAATAAAATGATGAATAAAGAAAATAGAATGAATAAATAAATAAGAAATAAATAAATAATGGTTATCTACAAATATGTAATAAATAATAAAGAAAAACAAACAAATAAATGCTTGTAAGCCAAATAGTAAATATTAATTAAGCAAATTAAAAATGTAATACATGAACATTTTAATAAATAAACAGATAAATACTATTTAAAAAATAACTGTAAATAAATAAATAATGCTGCTAAAGAGAAAAAATAAATTAAAATATATATTATAAATTATATATATGATATAATTATATATTATAAATATATATAAATTGTATTATATTTATATAAATATAATAATTAACAAACTAGCCAATAAATAAACAGTATATAATTAATAAAATAAAAAATGTTAAATAAACAATAAATAAATAAATAACGACTAAGACAAGCAATGTAATGTACAGTAATTAGATCCTGTCTTCTCCTCTCAGGCCTCCAGTGCAGCAGCGCTTTATTCCGCCATGAGATCGGCTACGTGCTGGGACAGATGCAGCATGGGGCCAGCATCCCTCACCTGCGCGCCGCTCTGGAGAACCAGACGGAGAACGCCATGGTGAGACACGAGTGTGCAGAGGCGCTGGGATCCATCGGGCAGGACGCCTGTCTGTCCATCCTGCAGCGGTACCGTGAGGACAGCGAGCGCGTGGTAAAGGAGAGCTGCGAGGTCGCGCTGGACATGCTGGAGTACGAGAACAGCTCACAGTTCCAGTATGCAGACGGGCTGCTCCGAGTGAACACCGCTCAGTGACGCGTCAGGACTTCATCCTGCGTTATCAGGCATGACTTTACCATCGTCACATCCTCAGACAGTCACATGATCAGATTCATCAGACAAAATACATACAAATACATATTTCATATCCGTTAGACATTTTCTGGGTTACTTGGGATTCTGATGACGTGGTGGACGTCCCATGGTGGATGTCTCATGGTGGACGTCCCGTGATGACGGTCATGCTCTGTAAGAGCGATGCTGGGCATAAATATTAATATTAGTCACCTGTAGGTTTCAGATGCTTCGAAATAAGTAAAAAAAGAGAGACAATGTTTTGACAAACGTTTTGATTTGGACGTGTCCTATCCCAACCTATCAGACATCCGTCCCATATCACATAACCGCCACCAACCAGGGACGGCGAAGGCCAACATGTGCTTCCTCTGAGTCACGTGCAGCCAGACACTGTTTACCTGTAATCATGATGCCTATAATTAGTTAGCAGCATGAATAACAGGAGAGAGAGAGAGAGAGAGAGAGAGAGATAGAAGATAACACCCCCTCCCTCCCTCCCTCCCTCTCTCCCAGTTGTCTAGACTCCCAGGATTCGACCTTCCCATCTCTGGATGATGGGGCAGATGTGTTTCTGTTGCTCCTCTCAGCAGCCACTCTTTTAAAATTTTAAAACCATTTTTTCCCAATTCACATAAAACAAAAGCCTGGAGTATGTAACGTCACTCTGGGTAAAAGATCTCCTAAAGTTAAACCACGCTGGAGGTTTTTTCCTGCGTCACTTCGAGCTCAGAACAGTGATGTGTGGTTCCGAATCGAGGCTGCTGTGATTCAGAAGACTGGACAGATCATCAGAGAACTCGCTCGTCCTCACTGACTCGGATTTAAGGCTCTGTCCTCCGTCGACAAGGCCAGGTTAGATCAGGACGAACCGTGATGTGGCGGATTTACGACAAACAACCGGACTTCCAGAATTCCCAATAAATTACATCCGAATGGCTGATAAATGATCACAGCCTTGGATATTTTCTGCGCGATTGGGCAGAGATCAGATTATTTATTTAATAAAGGAGGACTGTGATGTTCACCCGTATCCTCAGTCTGGGGGTCTGCTCTCGTTTTGGTTGTGTTGTGTTTGTGTGTAATTACAATAAATTACAAACTTTTACTGCTGTTGCTGCTTCTTTTGTTTTCTTAATCTAAGCTCTGGAAGGTGTGTAGAAAAAAAATGGTAAAAAAACCACACATTAGTCACATTAAACCTGGACGATAAAACAATATCAACAAGTAAAACATTAAATGCATTTAAATGCGAACCAGAAAGAATTGACCTATCAATAGGTTGGCCAGGAAAACTTAGTTGGTCCCCCAGAGGTCATGTGGACTCCATGAGCTTGTGGAAATATTTTGCTGACAACAAACACCAGACCTAACACTGATCTAGACTAAACATGTCATGTTACAATTAAAATACACTCAGCCACGGAAATGTGCAGGTCTTGTAAATCTGTCTGGTTTGGTTAAATGCTGAGTAATAAAGATAAAGGATCGGTGTGCTGACTCGGTAAATCCGCTGCTGAAAGGTGCTTACGGTCCTGATGATCAGGGATTGTTCTTCTCTCCATGATAAAGCGGACTAACATCACTAGTTAATCCTGCACAGCGAGCGGTCCGGCTCATCCACCGAGATCCTCGAGGCTGAAACGAACTGTTCACAAATGATGTTCAAACCAGTTCGATAATTATTGTATTATTTATTGAACCTTTCTAAAAAAAACTAAACAAAAAGTAAAGATTCCAGAGGAACAGCACTTCATCTAATCCTCTAATAATGTGTATATATATATATATGTATATATACACACACACTTTTAAATCAGGTTGAACATCTTAGATACCATAAAGATTTTTTTTAACCATAGGCAGGGGTCCAGCCTTCTATAGCCTATCAGGTGCAGCTTCTGCTTGGTTGGATGGTGTGAAGACCTGCACCCACAGCAGGCCTGTGTGGATGAGATTGGACACCAATGATCGTAAGGATTTTTTTCAGTACTCAGCATGTCCTGGGCTGAACCTCTTAAAATCATAAGCATTAGAAAGGTATTAATTCCACAAGAAGCTGGGGAGAAACTGAACCTGTCACAGAAACCGGAGCTGAAGCTGAAGCTGGAACTCGAACACGAACACGAACGACAGAACCGAGGAACGATGCTGCACCCGCTCATGATCAGTATAATCATCGTCAACACCTCCATTACTGTCGTCTACTGGGCCTACATCCTGGCACAAGCCTTCTGCACCAAGACTAAAGATGCCAACGATCCAGAATAAATAAAACAGCCCGAGTTTTTAGTGTTTGTTTATTTGGGTATTTTTATGTCCTAGTCTTATAGTAATGATTGACCTCATCTAGTTCATCTGAGTGAGTTCATCTTCATCATCATCATCATCATCATCATCATCAGGTAATTCATGCTTAACATTCTTAAAACCATCTGTTTAATATCAGGAAAACTCACACACGCACAATAAAAAGAAAAAAAAAAGATTTCTTGATTTTTACTGGTAATTTTTTTCTGTCTTTTAAAAAATAATTTTGTATTGATTATTATTTTTAATACTTTTGTATCAGTTACTGATGTTGATTTTATATCATTATGTTTTTAGATAATTTTATGTTTCTTATTTTGTACTAGTTATTTTTTTTATTTTTTTATTGGTTATTTTTTGGGGGATAATTTTATTTGTTGGATAATTTTGCTTATTTTGTACTAGTTAATTTTTGGATATTTTTTATTGGTTCATTTCTTTTGGATAATTTTGCTAATTTTGTGAATTTGTCCATTTTGTGAACTCATCCAGTTCAAATGATTTAATCTTTGTCACTGATTCAGCTCAGGGTAATTTTTTTTACAGTCTCAAAACCATCTGCTTTGTATCAGGACACACACACACACACACACACACACACACACACACACACACATACACACACACTTACACACACTTTCCGAGCTTTATTTCTCAGGGTATTCTAGCAGATTAAACTGCCCTGATTTGAGCTGGATTGGATTTTTTCCCTACAGATGGTGTTTGTTATCTCACATCCACGTCACACATGTTGACTGATTGTAGAAAACACCTCTGATTTTGGTACCTCCATGTCCACAGGATCTCTTTAAGATAGACAGCAACCATTCAGTGAAGGAGGCGACTCAGAAGGACCAAACTAATTCAACATCTCAACTTCAATTAAAAGGTAATGTTTTCTACCGTCTGGGTTTATTAGAGTCTTTAATCATGAACTCCCAAAAAGCTTTTATAAATTCAACCTTAATGGTCTCATTGTATTGGTTAATTCTTTTGGATAATTTTGCATTCATAAACTTTTGTTCTAATTAATTTTTTGATAATTTTGTACTGGTAATTTTCTGGATAATTTTGATTCATTTTGATTCATTTTTAAAATAATTTTATACTAATAAATATTTCAAATAATTTTGCACAATTTTTTTTTGCATAAATTTGTATACATTTAAAAAAATAATAATTTTACACTTTAAATACCTGGTATCACCAGTAGTCTACATAAACAAGCTTTATAATCTTACATTTGTTAAAGAATTACAATAATAAATATTAGTCAAATTTGTCAATATTAAAGATTTTTTTTGCAGTATGTGGATCATTTATATAAAATATATTTGTTTAATGACCCATTAACAACCTCATAATCACTATAAATCTTGTGAATTATATTTATATAATAGTAAATTGTTAGAAGTGTTTTTATGTGTCCACAATCACATCACTCATCATCTTTCACCAACATGTTCTCAAATCCATCACTGCTCGAGTCCATCATAATCATCATCACCGTCATAACCTGTCCATTTTAATACTATGATCTCACACAGAAGTCTGTAGGATGGCGGATTTGTTTCTAGATTTGATCTGATGACAATCTATCAATCAAATGATCCGAAATAAAAGGGGCGGGACAGGTAACTGGGTTCTGTTTTTATATCAAATCCATTTGTGGGCCTGAGGGATTACACCAGGAGCATCCTGTCAGTCTCGATGACGGTGAGGTTGACTGTGTAGAACATGTGCTATGATAAAGTGGATTAGCATGAGAGACATGCACGAAGGTCGGAAGGGATGGATAACTAGATGACTAGGTCAGATGGAGATTGAGGTCATCTGTGAGAGGATAAGAAACACCTGAGAGCCTGGAACACATCCAGAAGAGCCGGTCAGTCTGTTAGTAAGGTGTCGAGAGCAACATCAGCGTCTGAGATCAGAAGAAGAAGAAGAAGGAGTAGGAAGCTTGGTGTGAAGATTCAGAGATGCATCCTCTCATGGTCGCCATCATAACAGCCAACACGTCTCTGTCTGTGATTCTGTGGAACTTTCTGCTGTCTCAGATCTTCTGCAAGAAGATCAAAGATGCACCCAGGTCCACGGAGGACGTACCTGTCTGAGTGAGGAGCATCATCTTATACAGGTGAATTATTTATTAAAGCAAACATGTCGAGTGGTTCCTTTTGGATGGAGTTCCAGGGTTCCTTGTCCCAGGGTTCCTTGTTTAATCCTGAGTTTGCGTTACTGTCTGGATAGAGTTTCTGTGTACAGGTTTCCTCTGGGTTCACCAGTTTTCTCTCAAAAACATGCCAATAGGTAGCTTGGGTATGATACATTGCCTCAGGTGTGAATGAGTGTAGGAGTGTGGGTGTGTGTATACACTACCTGAATCTGTTTGATGTTACAAATATTTACATCTGCATTCAGATTAAAGTTTGAAGTGGGTGTGGTCTAATCTCCAGATATTCAAATAACAGTTTTTAATCCCGCTCATGCTGGAGACTTTGTCTAGTTAGCTCCCTAACCAGTGACGGTAAGGAAACCTTGAGGGACGTGGAAGAAACCTGGCGAGGAACCAGACTCTAAATGGACACCAGATCCATACAGGACTGTATGTCATGTGTAGAGGAGGAAAGACGAGCAGTAGGGAGTGTGTTTATAGGATGGAATCTTGGGATAAGCAACTGGTCTTTATGAGAGTATGTAGGTTGAGAACTGTGAAGCTTTGGGTTGTCCATGTGGGACCGACAGAAGACAGAAAACGGCAAGACAGAACTCAAGATCCATCAGCCAATCCTCCGACATCCTACATCCAGGCCACAAGCGTCACCTCCACCATCATCTCATTTAACACTCCATCCATAATAATGATCCCCAATGGCCGAATGTTGCTTAGGAAAGGACGAGGGGTCGATCCTCAGCAGACCTGGATCCATGCCAAGCCCAAAATTCCAGTACAAGGACCTCCGGAATGTTTTGAGACGCCTCCTTCAGGATCAGGATGAGCCCTACTTCCATGACTACATCCCACCTGCCCGAGATGCCATCATCATCATGCCCAAGTACATGCTGTACGTCCTAATAGGGGCGGTCGTGATTATTGTGGGGACATATGGCATCACCAGTCACCTGATCAAGGATCTGTTCCATGACTTGGCAGGTAAAGTGAAAGTGAAGCACTCGTTGACCCCGGTGCTTGCACAATGAGGAATTTGACCTCCCACATTTAATCCATTTGTGCAGTAAAACGTAGACACACGAGTGAATGCACAATTTAAGGGGCAGTCAGTACGTTTGTCCAGAGTGGTGGGTAGCCCTAGCCGGGGCACCAGGGGGAACAGTTGGTGGTCGGGTGCCTTGCTCAGGGGCACTTCAGTCAAGTTGTGTCAATTTTGGGGATCAAACTGGTGACCTTATAGTGACAAGGCTGGTTCCTGAACCACAACAAGCCCATGGCTGCCACAACTTTCAACAAGAGTCAATTATCAATAACTCCTTCTACATGCAGTCATGAAACAAAATCAGTTTTTACTTTCTGAAGATTCCAAACCTCATTTGAGAATGAAAATCAGGTCCAACTGAAAGGTCTGTGTCAGAACTGTAACTCAAAACTTCAGCACCCTAAAGCAAAAGTGACTACAAAAGTATAAACTACTTTGACGTAGATTATTGGAACCGACCACACTTGGGGTCATGCGGTTTTAGGAAAATAATAAACAGCAGATTGCTGTTAGAGAGTCAGTGTTACCATCCAAGGTTGATTTGTTTCCAAAAGCAGCAGGTCCTTAAAAAAATGTTTCCTTCTACATAACAGCAATTTGCAAATACTCACATTTTAATCAATTATAGAACAAGATGTCGCTTATTATCCATTTAGAGCTACAGTTAACATAAAGGAATGTCCACGGAACAAGACATGACTCAAGGGCAGTGAACCCACTTATATCCAGTCTTATAGCCGAGTTTGTTCCCCTTCATCAACAAGATATGATTAAAACTGTGTGTCATAAAGTGTCATAGTGATCTCAGTTACCCGATAACTCAAAACCAGAGTGTGTTAAATGTGAGGGATTAACGTGATTGGATGTCTGAATGTCTCTCTGTGTGTTTAGTCTTTTCTGTAGACATTAACACACTGTTTAACGAGGTCTGCTGGATTATCCAGTCTGTATAAGATGTTGTGCAGGACAGATCTGAAAGACATGTGTGAACCTGACGGTGGTGTGACTGTTACAGCGGTGGTTTGACAGCATGCATCACTTGGTGGATGTAAGCTGGTGGACATAGTGCGCACTCGAGGGAGTGTAGTACATACTGCTTGAGAGAGGGCATCAGTATAAACCTTATAAACCTTTGTGATTTGCCTGAAAGCTGGGACTAGTTTTATAACTGCTGACCAATCAGAATGGAGAATCACCTGTAATTAGGATAATCCAGTAAAATAGCAGAGAAAGCTACAGAAAATATTATTATTATTATTATTATTATTATTATTATTATTATTATTATTATTATTATTATTATTTATTTTATTATACAAACAGGTATAAGAGTGTGTGTCCCTAACATCGCTAACTTACTTTATGTGGATTATTTATATATATATGGATAGACTGGATTTTCCTTCAATTTGTCCTCCATCTGTATATGTGGACACACACACACACACACACACACACACACACACACACACACACACACACACACAGCTGACCAATGACGCTTACTTTTCACCTTCATGAAAGACAGAGGTTGGTCAATCCTAACTCTGGAACACTGGTGTCAGCGAGATGTCTCGGGTCTCAGCCACAGTCTTAGTGCTGGATTAGCGCTAGATTACGAGTTAATGCAGGCTTCAGATTAAATACTAAATTACTGACCGCTAACAGACATCTCACTGGTCTGTAACTGTGTCTCCTAAATTTGTTTTGTTCATGTGTTATGATTATGATTATAAAATTAAACTGGACATTGATGATTCATCAAAAAGAAATACTAAATTTCAGTAAGTTCTACCTAATGGGTAATTTTTTATTTTAAAAAAGTTCAGTGCATGATTTATTTTAAACCAAAACCAGATTCCTTTGACGTTTTCATTATTTGAAAAAAAATCATGGATTAATTGTTTTTTTCCTAAATATCAATAAACAATATTTTCAAAAATGTCCATGAGGAGAAATACTGTAATTAATGCATTCAATGTATAAATTAATGTATAAATATTTAATGTAAAATTTTGAATTATAAAAAATATTTTTATTTATTTTTGTATTTGTTTAGTTTTAATACATTACATTTTAATCATTTAATCTGTGATGAAATGTTATACATACATTTGCAATAATTATAATAGTTATAATAATAATAATAATAATTATTATTATTATTATAATAAAACAACAACAATAATAATAATAATAATAATAATAATAATAATAATAATAATAATAATAATAATAATAATAAATGAAATTAAATGAAAAACATTTTTTAGAAAATCTAACTTAGGTCAAAAATAAAAAAACATAAAAAAAATTACATTTGTTAAGTACATTTAAAAATGTGGGTTTTTTTAAATTGTACAAAAAAATGTAACTGTTAAAACTGTAAATTGTAAATGTAACTGTATATGATGTTTTTTTTTTATTATTTAACATAATACCACTATGACGAGGATTTTTTCTTAGTGACTGTAACATTGATCATCTCCATTTTCTAACAGACTGGATACTCGGCCCTGACCTGAACGAGAATGAGGAGGAGAAAGAGGAGGTGGTGGAGACGTCTGGACAGGAAGTCAGAACAGGAGCAAGTTCAGGCATACAGAAAGACCACCGCAGATCAACCAGCAGAGACAAGAACAATCCAGGATTTAACCTTCCATCAGTAACCTAATGACTGTAGACTATAAAAGATCCTTATGTGTAGAACTACAGCTACAGATGGTTCACATTAATGTGTCCACGTAAACACTTTCCTATAACGTCCACAAATAAACCAACACATCCATCTGAAGCCCAAACGTCAAGTTATACTGAAGTGTCAGAAAAATGGGAGCACAGGGCTACAGAAATACGACTCCACGAGCTTGTGGAAATATTCTGATGGTGCACTGTGTCAATACCAGACTTCCTGCAGAATGCTCCACAATACTGAAATCTGGTGACTGACTAATCCCCCAAACTCACATGAGTGTTCCTCTGACTGTAATCTGGCTGACTGTCTGTAAGTCTCTAGACGTGTGTGGTGGTCCATTGTCCTGTTAGAAGAGGACAAACCCATCAGAATGAATACAGGACATGAACTGGTGGAACTCATCAGACATAGTGTTCACCTGTCAGAGACGTCTGGAGGTGTCCCAGGGGTCCCATGCAATGCCAGCTAAAACAAACCTTATACCATTATGAAGCATCCATAGATGTCTATGACTTTTTATATATACACACTGGCAGATGCAACCAATGACTTTTGTAGGCAATCTGTGGTGTTTCTGGCACTTCAGTGTAAATCAGCAATCTGAACTATTTCCTCAAGCCGTCAGAGAAGATAAGCTGCCCAAACATGAAGCTAGCTACCTACTGAATGATATGAATGATGACTGAATGATACACAACACACAACACACACACACACACACACACAGCACAACACAACCCTCCTGACAGGACAGATCCATCCATAGATGGCGATAATTCCCCAAAACGTTTAGAGCAACGTTTGGGTCAGTCACTGAGATTTAGATAGTTAAGTACCAAGGACTGTAGAGACCCTCTATATACTGTCTGTATATTATTGGACATTCATGCCTTTTACTCTGAGACTTAATCTGATTTAATGTGTTTATCCGAGATTAACTCACCATTAAATTTAAGACATGAATATGAGAAAATAAAAATACAGAGAAGAAAAACGAGACTATAATACATTAGCTGTGACCCAATTCAGTGGCTGCATCCTTCAGAGGCTGCATTTAAAGACCCACTGCGTCTCAGTGGCACGGCTAGACACTGTCCCAATTTTAAATCTTCTTCATGTGTCCGAGTAATGTGTCCGAGTAATGTGTCCTCCTTTTCCGTGGCACACGGTGCATCGGTGACACAAACAATAAATCCCATTTTGGTTTGGTCTTCTCAGTTTATGCAGCCTTTGAAGGATTCGCCTTCGGAGACTGCATCCTGAATTGGGTCCAAGCTATTCCCCAGGTCCCACCTGTCACACCACCTGTCACACCACCTGTCACTATTATTAATGGTAATAAGTAAGCATTAGTAGTATTGTAGGCTTATTGGTGAAATGTATATTACCAACTATTATCAGAATATTATAAAAAAACTTTTAAATAGAGTACATTGAATTAATTGTTCATCTGTCTGATTTGTGTTGAATACTAGTGTGAGTGTAACTTCACATGCAGAATAAACATAAAGAATCTGTAAAATAATGCTTTGTGATTATTTGGAATACTCATTACATTTAATCATCTACGTTTTTAAATCATCTAAAGTGACATTAAGTGGATGATGTCTCAGATAGCAAACGAGTCATGGCCAGATCTGGCCCACATTTAACACCTCATCTGGCCCATATACGGCAGTGGAATGACATCAATGAAAAATATAGTGGACTACAGCTGGGCCAGTAAATCATTTCTGCATGCCATGACAATCCTGAAATGTGGCTGCAGCAGCTGGTTAATGTTGGGGCGACAGTTTGCATTTAAACAAATCCTCCAGTTAAACCAACCTTCATCTAATTAACTTTAAATTTAAATATTTAAATCTTTAAACATGAACCCTAGAATCACCCTAATCATCTGTTTTATTCTTGCTTTCTTTTCAGTTATATCTTCAAAAACATGAAGCAGTGTTTAATTACTGCCTTTAGACTGAATTACACACACACACACACACACACACACACACACACACACACACACACACACACATACTAAATATACAACTGTTTATAATGTCTTCATTGTTTATTTTACTAAATAAGCAAATTTAAACACTGATAATAAGAGGCTCCAACGATGTGTACAATGTGTGTGTGTGTGTGTGTGTGTGTGTGTGTGTGTGTGTGAGTGTGTGTGTGTTGGATACAATCTAATGGATGTCAGGTTCAGGGTGAACCTTGGGTTTGGCAGAAAGAAGATTAGATGGAGGGATTACACACTGCCGTCATCAAAGGCAAATTAAAATCTGGACATGACACTCTCTCACACACACACACACACACACACACACACACATACACACACACACACACATGTAAGGCCATTAAATTTAATTAAAGTAAAAGCCATCATTCCCGACCTGACATTTTACACCATTCAGCTAAAATACTGATCAGAAGCAGGGAGATTGTAAGACTTGTTTAATAAGTCTCCAGTTGTAAAAGTCAGACGTTTTAACCAGTAAACACGTTTTATTTTGATACACAGATTTACACAGATTGAATTATTATTAATATTAATACATTTAGAATTACATATTACACAATAAAAGTCAAGTTAATCATCTGTAAAAAAAATATATTAGATTCTTTAAAAAAATCTAATCTAACTTTTTAAAAAACTTCAAAGTTAAAAAAAAACTGTTTCAATGAATAAAATGTCAATGATTCAAAAAAATATTTAGAATTTAATTGTTTTCAAAACTATAAGAAATTGTTTTAAATAAAACAAATTGTTGGTGATTTTCCATGAAAATAGTTTAAACCTAATTTAGTATTTTGTGTAAAAAAAATCCGGATGTGTCTATGAAAGACACACTGGACTAAAAACCTGAAATGATTCCAGAAATGAACTGAAATCAGGAACATTGTTTATAATAAACCACAAAAGAAGTCTGGAACCTTTTCAGCATGAAAAAATCTTCAGAGCTGGTTTAGACTTCTCAGTAAAATTTCTTAATGTCAGTAGAAAGAGAAAGAAGAGAGACTGGTGAAGGAAGGGCTGTTTATAGCTGCTATAATGTGTGAAGAGGAATGGACGTGTTTCACAGATGTTCCTCAACATTAAACTATTAATGAATAAAATCATGAGGAAATAAGAGGAATAAAACACTGTGAGTCACTGCTCAGGATTTTATTACTTACATATTTTGTATCTTTTTAATTTTTTTATTACTTATATATCGTATCTGTAAACACTCACCTAACTTTACCTTGATAATCTTAACAAAAATAAAATAGCATCAAAAATAGCATGACTGACTGATCTACATTATATTGGATTGAAGTGAAAGGGTCACTCATTGACCACTGGGCTTACACACAGACGAATGTGACCTTCGCATTCAAACATTGATGCAATAAAACACACTAGGGGCAGAGAGCACACTTCTCCAGAGCGGTGGGCAGCCCCCATCTACAGCACCTGGGGGGCAGTTCAGGAACTGCGGTCGTGTTTTTTCGGTTCTTCGGATCGAACCGATGACCTTTCAGTAAGGCTGGTTGGGGCCACGAGCACTGCTTCACTGTAACAGTAAAAGCCGACGTGTTTATCTTTACAGCATAATTATGATGATTATCTTTCCCTATGCATGTGTGTGTGTGTGTGTGTGTGTGTGTGTGTGTGTGTGTGTGTGTGTGTAAGAGTGACTGGTGGTTATAATTGCACTTTGCTCGGTATGGACCCTCACATTTCCTGCTCGCTCACTGAAGCCTGACAGTCAGTGAAGAACACAAAGCCGTCATGTCGTCCATTACGAGATCCCTCGCTTGCTTATTGCTCCTGCTCTCAATTTGCCAGGCAAACACTGGTAAGAAAATTATTTATTTATTTAATTGTTTCTTATACAAGTCGTTTTGTCTAATTTACATATCGTATCAGGTCTCATGGTTTTACGGTGCCTTGGACTGTATCACAGATTTCTCCTACAGATTACAGATTATACTTATTAAAGTACATGATGTAATTTTTATCCGTTTATAGTTACATTTAATATTCTGTAACATCTGCAAGACAGGTTACGTTACAGCTGCAACCTTGACGGTTCCAAAGTACATAAAATGTCTTACACAAAGAAACCTGAGGATGAGCCGTAAACGATCATAGAAACATTAAAACATACTAGAATGGACGCATTAATATAGACATGGTGCAGAGACACATTCCAACAACATGAAATGAATTTCATGTGTGTGTGTGTTAATATACCTGGCCAATAAATCTGCATATAAACCGTTCTGACCAATCAGAAGCTGAGATGGTGCAAGTTTTGTTTATTTGATGAAAGAATCAATCACCTTTTTCATGTCTTTGACCCCTCGCAGGCGCAGGCAGTCCGAGGGCCAGCACCAGCACCGGCACTCAGGGGAGAGGCTTAAAGACCAACGCTGTGGTCGGACTGGGCGCGGTGACTGGCTTCCTCTTAATCGTCTTCATCATCCTCATTGTGAAAAGGGTCTTTTTCCAGAAAGATGAGAAGTGAGTGAACAACATGGTTAACCTGTGTTTATATGGTGGATTGTAAATCACAAGCAGGAGTGATTCCACTGATAAATACACAGAATATGTGGCTGTAGTCGTGACTCGAGGTTGCCGAAGGTTGCTGGTTACATGACACGATTCATGTGCTCTTGAGTAAAGTGCCTAAACCCCTCCCTCCCCCCAAACTGCTACCCAGGAGCTGTGAATATGGCTGCCCACTGCTCTGGGTAATTATGTTTACTGCCCCCTAGCGTGTGTTTTACTGCACCTCTGTGTGTAACAGAGCACAGCAGGTCGATTACTTCACTTTATACTTTATTTAAATAGCAGAAACACATGTTCTTTAACAACAGATGAAGTAAGTAACATTACTTATCTCATTACGGTAGCGTCTGTCAGGTATGTAAGATATTTCAGGCTATATATCAGTTCTCCAAGTTGATGTGTTGCAAGCAGGAAAAATGGGCGATTGTAAGAATCTGAGTGATTTTGACAAGAACCTAATTGTGACGTCTAGACGACAGGGTCAGATCGTCTCCATAACAACCGGTCTTGTGGGGTGTGTCCCAGTATACAGTGGTTAATACCAACCAAAAGTGGTCCACAGAAGGACAACCGGTGACCCGGTGACAGGGTCATGAAGACCGAGACTTCATGGTGTTTGTAGGGGTGAAAGTTAGATCATCTGGTCCAATCTCACAGAACATTGTTGCTAATGCTAGAGCTGTTTAGGCAGACAGTGTTAATGTTATGGTTGATAATGTTATGGTTGACATTGCTCTTTTTCCTTATAGATTATAAGGAACCATATCAGAGTGATTGATTGCCTAATGTCCAAGTGTTTATGGCCTTGTTATCTTCACGCAGAAGGTTCAGTCTCAATCCCAAGGTCTGATTAACTCAATGATTAACCAGCCTCCAAGGTTCCAGCGTTGGTGAAGCCCAACTGAAGCGTTCCTAAATTAAACGCCGCCCCTTAGGAAAAATATCCATGAGTTACCATGGCATGTTTTTTATAGTTTCTTGATGGAAGATCTCTATGATGTGTTGTATACCGTATGGTACAATAATAAACCCATGGCAGATTCACCGTCTACACAGAGTTACCATAAGACTCTTTAGTAGTTCACTTTACCATAATAACCATAATTCCTATAAAACTACACTCTAGTAAAACCATGGATGAGGAGGTCTAATACAACTGACTGTTTCCTTACCAGGGATGAAGAGGAGCATGACCTAGAGGTTTGTGCAACGTATGAAAACAAAGCTCTGGAGGTGGAGGCAGCAGAGGACACCAAAATCAGCACCATGTGATTTATGAGAACACACACACACACACACACACACACACACACACACACACACACAGGAGGGCTTCATTACACCGTCTAGCTGATGTCAGATGTGGACTTTGTGCAAACACTGTAAAATACAAGGTTGTTGGAAAGGACTTCCAGCTCACATATACAACTGAGGGACTGAAGATTACTGGTTCCTCAGGACTCCAGCGGAAACATTTTGGACAAATGAATGGACATTATTATTATCATTTTTTTTCTCTGACCCCCCCCCCCCCAAGTCTTGACCAGCCTACATTATTTTAGATATTGGATTTATAATTGAGAATTATTTTAACATTTGCAAAACAACGGTGTGAAACACACACATACATGTAACGCTTATGATGTCACACTTTAAATAAAATCCTGATTTAATACAGGTCTGTTGTTTGTTTTCTGGACGTCTGTTGTTCTGCTAAATCAGAGACACTCAGTGTTGTAAATCTGTTTATCATATTGCTGACATCTGACTCTGTGACCCTCTGTATACAGGGATTTGAACTTGACCCCTACTGAACATTTGCGACCGTCACATTTCTATCAAGCTGTTCTATCAATCTATTATACATGATAATCCATCCATCCATCCATCTATCCATCGTCTCTTGCTTTTCCATGGTCTGGGTCAGGCGGCAGCAAGCAAGGAGCTCCAGACTTCCCTCTCCCCAGCATCCTCTTCTAACTCTTCCAGGAGGACAAGGCATTCCCACACCAGCCAGAAATGTGTCCTGGGTATTCCCTGGGAATTCCACTGTAGGAGCAGCAGCTCTACTCCAAAACTGCATCTGAAATGGCATACTTGAATACTACCTACTAGCTTAGTACATACTGCTTAACCGCTAAACTAGTATACACTTCTAGTATGCGAGCGTGTAGTACGCACACCACCGCGGACGCACTTGATCCGCCATCTTACCAACGACCTTTGACCCAAGACGTCACACCACTCGAGTCCCACACAGTAATTACTCATAGTTTTAATTGAAATTAACTTTAAATTTCGTTTGTAATTAAAAATGTTACCTCGGCTCAGCCTACACGGATAAAACAGGCTCTCAGTTTGCTCGCAGTGCATTATGGGATACGTCAGGCTCGGCCAGTGTGCTCGGGGAGCAGACTAGCTAATCTCTCCCGACCTGGTAGGACATCCGGGAACCTTTCACACACTACCTGATACATACTACAAATTCGGACGCACTACATCGTGTCGCATACTATGTTCGCATACTAACTAGTATGGGAGTATGTCATTTTGGACACAGCCCAAGTCTCCCCTGGTCTCTGGCTGAACTCCTGAACTTATCTCTAAGGCAGAGTCCAGACACCCTGCGGAGGAAACTCTGCTTGTATCCATGATCCCATTCTTTCGGACATTAATGCATGATGATGATATCAGAGAAAGTGTTAATGTGGAACACCTGTTTATTAGGAACCCCTGTACATATCTGCAAATATCTAATCAGGCATGAGGCAGCGGTTCAGTGCATACACACATCAGCCATAACATTAACACCAAACCAGCTCTGGCATGGAATTCACTTGCCCTATGAAGTTGGTATTTATGGCACCAAGACGTTTGCAACAGATCCTTCTGTGGATCTTTTAGTAAGATCGGACCAGACCATCTAGGCTTCACCGCCATGAGCATCAGTGAGTGTTGGGTGTCCAGCACAATGTCACTGCTTCACCGGTTGTCATTTGTTGGACAACTTTTGGACACACCCCACAAGACCTGCTGTTTTGGAGCCCCCAGTTTTCCAGATATCACACTTTGGTGTCTGATGCCACCTCACCATTTGTTTTGGTCTGAGATCTTGTTGGAGACGTGAGGGTCAAGCAGCTCTGTAAAGTCTTCTCCAGTGCGTACCATCAGGGATCCTGGATCATTCGGTTTTCTACTGACTTTATTTTACCACTTCATAACATCACTGATCCTCATCAGTTCAACACTGACTCCTGAGACTCCAAAGAACAACTAATCCTGGGTGTAACTGTCATAACTGTATCAACCACCAGGAGGGGCCAAACTCACAATGTGGACTTTTGTACTGAATGAAGTCTGCTTGTGTTTAATCATTTCACCAAAATGTCCTCACATTTTACAAGAATCTTATATAATAAATATAAAAAATAGAGTGAAAAAAAGGACAACGAAAGAAAGAGAGGGAAATAAAGAAAAGAAAAGAGTAAAAGAGAGACAGAGAGACAAATAGATAACGAGAGACAGAGAAAAGTCAGAGTCAGAAAGAAAAAAAAGAAACCGAAAGAAGGAGGGGAGAGAAAAGAAAGACATGTAGATGAAGAAAGGAAAAAGATAAAAAGTGAAGGAGGAAGAGTAAGAAAGGACGAGATAGAAAGAGGACAAAAGCAACACAGAGAGACAAAGAGAGGACATGTGTACACACACACACACACACACACACACACACACACACACACACACACAGAGCTGTGGATAAAGGCTTCATAATGGTACAAGGTTTGTTTATCTGCCGTTCCACATGTGACCCCTGGGACACCTCCAGACGTCTCTGACAGGTGAACACTATGTGTGA
>JAOVVF010000031.1:13241127-13254018 GCA_028565595.1 Duopalatinus emarginatus | reverse complement strand
ACAGACTGATAGACAGACTGATAGACAGACTGATAGACAGTCTGATAGACTGATAGATGAATTGGTAAATTGTCACATGTTGCTGTCTTGTTTGAATAAAACAGTAAACTTTTTCACTCTGCCGTTTTCTCGTGTGAACACAGGGTTCCGTGTATGTTGACGATGTTCTGTCTGTTCCTTTAGCAATGAGCTCATGCGGCTCAAGTTCCGCGTCGACACTCTCAACAAGCGCTGCTGCACTCATTCACCCTCACATGTCCAGAGAAGTTGGCCGGTGCTCCTGTTCGACTCATTAAAAGGAAATAAGTCTTGACTTCCTTTATGAAGGGTAAAGTTGTATTTTTCCAAACCGTGAGCTCCAGTGCTCTGTATCTGGGGGATAATGGATCTCAGAGTGATTAAAGTCAGGTGCGTTCGATTCCAAAGCCAAGTCTGAGTGAAACTCTACACCACCAGCTCTGCTCCCACCCCCATCAAGGTGGTTTTCACAATTGAATATGTCATTTATAAAGATTGTTGGTGCTGAGGTTAAACGTTAACACGTACGAGCCAGGAGCCACGTCGAGTCAGCTGACAAACCATGAGAGAAAATCTCATCAACCATCACAGCAATTATTACAGCACAGAAGTTAGACAGACTGCTAGATGGACAGGCAGACCATGTGATAGATAGAAAGACTGCCTGATAGATAGAGAGACAGACTGCCAGATAGACAGACAGACAGACAGACTGCTAGAAAGACAGACTATTAGACGGACAGACAACACTATATAGACAGGGAGACAGACTATTAGATAGACAGACTGACAGACCTCCTGATAGATAGAAAGAATGGCTGCCAGATAGACAGACCGCCCGATAGACAGAGAAAGACAGACTGCTAGATAGACAGACAGACACAGAGACAGACAGACTGCTAGATAGACAGACCGCCCGATAGACAGAGAGACAGACTGCTAGATAGACAGACTGACAGACCTCCTGATAGATGGAAAGAATGGCTGCCAGATAGACAGACTGCCCAATAGACAGACGGACAGACAGACAGACTGCGAGATAGACAGACTATTAGACAGACAAACAACACCAGATGGCCAGATAGACAGACAGACCAACAGACAGACAGACATACACTGTAAAAATAATTATTCAGAAAGTCGATTGTAATGTGCTAGTTATTTCTGTTGCACTGATCCACATGAGATAGTAACACAGTGTTGCTCGAGTTGGTGATCACAAACTAGCTGCATGTTTCAGTAAAATAATAAATAAATGTAATATTGTTACTGTACTTAAGTAGGTTTTTTATGTATCTGTACTTTTGGGGGAACTTTTATTTTAACTTCACTACATTTAAAAGTCAAATATCTTTACTCTTACTCCACTACGTTATGAGAAATCAAGTGTGCAAACCCCCCCCCCCCATTTCGAAATGAAAGAAGCATGAAAGCATGAAATCCCACCAATCAGGTCACAGCACACATGTTGTTAACAGTGGGTCAACACATAGTTATCCAGTCGTCAGTGTCGAGTCAGCAGTAATGCAAAAGGAAGTAAATTCGATTTTCATTTCAGACAAAGAATTTAATAATGAAAAACAAACATTTATTTGATTTTTGTTTTAAATTTTAAATACAGGAAACAGAGAAATAACTCATTTTTTGTTTTCCTTGTCAGAAAGAACAGATTCAAAATGTAAAAGTGAATCATATTTTTTCTTTAGTTCACAAAACAGAAAATAAACTTGCAGTTAAACAGAAACAGGAAAAAGCTCCGTCTTTTCATTTTTCTGAAACCGGACGTTACTCTCACAAAGCCGTCGTCAAGGTAACTGGAGGAGCGTAAAATAACATTAGTTTGAATAACTGTTCTAAATATTTGTATCAGTGCACCTTTTCAGAAAGGTTCTGTATAGAACTTGTAACTAAGTGGCCAATAAATCTTCAACCAAAACTACTTGTTTACAAAACGTCATTTCACAGCCGTTCAGTTCGACCTAATGGACAAAGTTTACCTTCAGTGTTTTAGGTTTTATGAGACTTTTAATAGATCTCAGAGTCAGACTCATTAATAACACTGTACTGAAATACTGGTGGACCAGGAGTGACTTTTTACCTAAAATGAGTTAATAAATCAAGAGTCTTGTTACAGAATAAATCAGGAGACTTTCACTTCTGATACTTCAGTTTACATTTAAAGGTAAAAACTTTTGTAATTTTACTTGAGTAAAAATCTAAACGGAGGACTTTTATTTTTACTGGAGTAGTATGTTACCTTGGGGATCAGTACTTTTGCTCAACTACATGATTTGTGTACTTCATCCACAGCTGCATGAAGACAAAACTAAACCAATTAAACACAATAACACAATTTAATTCACAGCAAATCAATTCTGATTACCTGGAATGTTGCGGAATCTCCGTGACTTCGCTCAGTTGACTTCCTGTCCTGACTTGCTGCTTCCTAAACCCCAGGCTGTTCCTTCACCGGGCTGATCTTCTCCTGGAGTCCACATTAAAGGTTCAGGGGAGGAGGAGGAGCCACAGTCAGAGACCTCATACCTGTATGTGGTTAATGAAAGCTAATTCAGATGCTCTGTGTGTTACAGAGGAAGAGAACAACAACACTGATGGGACTTACGAAAACTCATCACACGGATCTCCATCAGCTTTAGGAGGGGGTTTAATTAACCACACACAGGTGTAGACACTCATCCAATACCTGCCCGTTCTCTCTCAGGGCACCCACACTACTATACATTGCTCAATACACTGTATGTGTGGGTTTTCTCCAGGTGCTCCAGTTTCCTCCCACCTCCTGAAGAACACACATGGTAGGCGATCTGGATGTGCTGAATTGCCCCTCGGTGTGAGTGTGTGTGAGTGAATGGTTGTGTGTGGTACCCTGTGATGGACTGGTGCCCTGTCCAGGGGCTGTTCCTTCCTTGCACCCGATGATTCCAGGCAGGTTCCGGACAAAACCCACGACCCTGACAGACTAAGTGGATTGGAAAATGACTGACTGACTGACTGTGCGACACGTTGTGATGTGTAATGGTCTGTGTTGCTGCTGCTGTAATGACGTCAATCTCTAATCTACTAAAATCAACTAAACTTAGTAAGAAAAACGTGCAACACTCAATAATGGCAAATATATAAGTAAAAGTTTCAATATTCTCAATGTTGCATTAATTAGCTGAGATTAAATAGCATCATCATTTTCTTGACTCTAAAAGTCCCAACCAATCTCATTTTGGCAGCCATGGCCTAGTGGTTAGGGAACCGGTCTTGAGACCGGAAGGTCGCAGGTTTGATCCCTCCACAGGGGATGTATTGGTTGCCTACCTACCTACTTGGGGCAGCCGTGGGAAGCCTAGGAAGGTCCCTTAAAGGTCCCAGGTTCAATCCCTGCACAGGGCAAGAGCAAGGCACCTAACTCCCCCAACTGCTTCGCCGGTTTGGAGCTGCCCCCTGTTTCGGGCAAGTGTGTTTACTGCCCTCTCGTGTTCACTGGTGTGTGTGTGTTTCACTGCACGGATTGGGTTAAATACCGAGGTCACATTCCTCTGTGTGCAAACACAGCAGGCAAATAGTTCACTTTGGTTCTTGTCAGTCACTCAGATCCTTACACTTGCCCATTTTTTCCCCTAACAAAACATCAACTTCAAGATCTGACTGCTGTCTAATATACCCCGACCCTTGATAGGTGCCACTGTAACAATGATCTGATCCGAATGAGGTCCATATCTGTTGTCTAGATGACTTTGTTTAGATCATCTTCAAATCAGTTCAGCGTGTCCCAGTATACAGTGGTATACACCAAACACACCAAAACCGGTCCAAGGATGGACAAGTAGTGAACCACTGACAGGGTCATGTGATGCCAAGACTCAGGCCAAGGGTCTGAATACTTATTTCAATGGACATTTTGAGTTTTTCCTTTTAATTCATTTGCAAAAAAAAGATAGAATTGTGTTTTCACTTTGTCTTTATGTGGAGTTGGAATGAGTTAGAGTCTGTATATCTAGTCACACTTCAGTACATCAACACAAAGACACAGACATGAAGAGGACGAATCATCAGGACGTGTGTTGTCTGAGTTGTAGCATAGCTTTGTTTATTAATTTTTATAATTTTTTTTTTTGCATAGAGAAACATAATCACTTCCAGTACTGTATTCATGAGCGATTTCTGCAAACAGCGATGGCGGAATACAATTATAATGAAAAATCGTCAAAGCTTTGTAAATTTTCCCTTCGCACCAGGTTCAAAAGCACGAGGAATTCAGTTTCGTCTGGATTTATTTGTTTGTGTGTGTTGTTTTTTGTGCGAACGAGAAAAAAAAAAACAACAACCCGGAAACATGTGACTTTTCGTAACATTCGGAAAGGAAACCATGAAAAATTGCAGACGTGAGTGTATGTGTGTGTGTGTGTGTGTGTGTTGTTGGCCTGTTTTTAGCGGTTGCGTGTAAACTAAATGTCCACGTGCTTCATCCTGGTGGGAAGTGTGTGTCTGTGCAGCAAGCAAGCGGTTAATGCATAACTACCATGGTAATATTCGCCAAAAAAAAAAGAAAGAATAATGAGAGGAAAGAAAACAAAAACAACAACATCAACAAAAAAACCCTTAAAATTTAACACTGCATCAGAATGTTCTCTGAGAAACATTTCATCAACCTCCAAACGAGAGAGGAAACGGCGTGCTTTGTAAAGGCGGGAAACCTAATCGGCAACGCGGAGGAAATGAGAGCATGACGGACATGACGCTAAGAAACTGAATCCTATCACCGGGTGTGAACGCGATGATCCGATGAACCTGACGACGCCTTGCGTTCAGATTAAACGCGTCGCCGGTTTGTTCTTCCTCTCCGAACTTCAGAGCGGTTTTGGCATTTCAGGATTCGATAGCATTATCAAAAAGGATTGCATAACTGCGTAGCGTTAGTTAGTTAGCATGGCTTTCACCCCTTTAGAACAGAGACTAGCGACTAGCAGGCACTGGAGCCTCGCCGCCACGCCGAGGCCAGGCTTACACAAGCCTTCAGCCCTTTCTATAACACAGAGAGAGAAAAAAAAAAAACGGAGACATTCCTGTCGCGACCGGTCGTCATATGTGTGGGTGTGTGTGTGTGTGTGTGTGTGTATTGCACCGGTCATCATGCTGTGTGTTATTAAGAGGCTTGGGTAAATCTGGCTCTAGGAAATCATTCACAAACCTGTAAATGGACTGAAGAGATGAGCTGGAAAAAGAAAGCAGGAAAACGATCAGGCACTGCGCATTGAGGATGTTTGTGTGTTTGTTTTTGTTTTTGTTTTGGTGTCTGTGTCACGTCACGTTACGTCACGTCGCTTCACGTCGGGTATAAATACTTTTGCTTTCAGCTGCTGGTATTTATTTGTGAGGAAATCAAACTCGTTGAAAATGGGAGAGTAAATACTGATGATGAAAAAATAAATCCAGATCAGGATGTGAATGTGATTGAGGCACAGTCAGACTGGATCCGATCATAATCTCGGGTCTGACACTGAGTCAACATGATGGACATAAGATCAGATTTAATCCTGTAAAGGAAAAGCCCACCCTAAAGCCTGAGGCATGTTCAGTCTCTGTCTATTGCCTCTGACCGGCTCTACGACTGGCCCCAACATCCAGACATGAGAAACCTTATGACGTCACACCTGTCTGTAACCGCCTGTCTAGACGGCAGAACTGGCCGCGCTCTCAGAGGAGGACACAGACGTAGCAAACTCTCTCACTCCCCTGTCAATCACTGAGATGTTTGCTAATTAACTGCCGTCTGTTAGCACGTGCATGCAGAAGTGGGCCGAAGCTCGTGCACACAGATGGGCGCCGGTACTGCAGGCAACGCGGTTGCGGTTACGGTTCTGTACCGGAGAAAAAAATCGAATGCAAATAACATGCTGGGTTTCACTGCTCATGAGACGCTGGTGGTGAATGCTGGACTCAAATTCCCAGAATGCCATGCGTCCATACGACGCTGCTGCTAGTCATTCTGGCTAGCGATTTACAAGATGATGAGCGTGGCTGAAAAACTAAAGTGCTGCTGCATTGCCGCCTTCGGTTCGAGACGAAGTGAAATCGGGCCGACACCAAGATTGGCACTTAAACAGATGGCATTGTGGGTAATTTAGGAAAGCGAAATAATGAAAACGAGGCCGATTAAAGATGTATTCAAATCTACATGGATCTCAGACCTTACTGAAGGCCAAATGAATTTAATTCAAGATGAATCAACCTTGGGCAGGTCATTCAGGGTGGGCGTGTCCTCTACATCAGGATCATCGGCTCCATGTGATATTCAAACCTGGTTTATTAAGCCCAGGTGCTCTGGATGCCTTGGAGAATGGTTCCAGGATCACTGTGCACTCAAACAATCACGGGATGAGAAAATAATAATAATAATAATAATAATAATAATAATAATAATAAACTGCAGACTGAGGTTCTGACCTGAAGAAGTTGTTCAGCCCTTTAGGAGGAAAAAGAAAACAGTACGAAGGTGCACAGAGGTTTCACCTGACACTCATCAGCTCAAGTCGTCCAGACGGATGGAAGAGTACAAGACAGCGTTCAGTCATGACGCATAAGCTGTGTGTCCATACCGAACGCTCCGCCCACGTCCGCGCCAGCCAACGGAAACCTTCGCTACACGACGCCGAGGATTAAAGCGCTGCCACTCGTCTCCTGTATAACACACCTCCTGATACTCATCTCCTTCACTAAAGCCTGTTTCACACATGCACCGCTGCCTTCAGCTTATCCAGACATTACACAGAGGACGCAGATGCAGACGTCCCAGTCAGACGTCCAGACGTTAAACAGACTGCACTCTGCCAGTGTAACGTCTGAGGGAGAATACTGAGTGTATTAATCTGGGAATAAGACCTGTGGAAGAGTTCAACTGTGGGTGTTTAACAGCATGTGAGAGTATTGTGTGTGTTAGTGGGCGTGTTCTATTAGGAGTGGGCGTGTTCCAGTATGAGCTTGGGTACTGAACTCTTAGTGGGTGTGTTCAGCTGCAAACGAGGATACTGTGCAAGTGGGCGGTAAAAGTTGTGAATATTAAATGAGTGGGTGTGTTGAACTGGGAGTGGTGATGCTTTCTATCATGTGACTTGTCTGAATCAGACATCCGCCAATGAAGGAGACGAGTCATTTACACAAGGTTACTCGAGGTTTACAACCCCGACACTGAAGACGTGGTGTTGGCGTGCTGCATGTGTGAAAGGGCTGAACTCCGGTCACATGATTTCCCCCCCGACATCATCTGGGAAAAGCGGTTTAACACTGAACCATCGTGAAGCATCGACTCGGCATTGCACAACATTCACTCAACACTGAGCTGAAGGACAAGGCTCCCCGTTCAGAGTGGAGCTCCCACGCCGCTCATCACGTCTCAAAATCAAACACGTAATCAAAGTCCTGCATCGTCCTCCACCGTCCAGAAGTCACGACCCTCCTCTATCTCTATCCAACATGGCCGACTTGTGGCAGGAAGTTAAAAAAAGAGAAGCAGCTATTTTCATTCTTTCTCTCTTTCTATCGTTTAATACTTTTTTTGTATTTATTCATCTTCAAGGTTGATGGACAGAAACATCTCTACAGAAACGCTTAGTAAAAAAAAAACTGTCAGACAAAAATAATCAATAATCGATAATCAATAGCAGGTTATCTAGTGCAATCGTTTGAATGGAAGGAAAGAAACAGAAGTGTTTATCGTCGAGCGAAAATGGCGAAGTGCAGAAAAACGAATTGCAAAAAAAAAGAGAAAAAGAAGAATAGTGATGGAAGTTGCATATCCTCTCGACGCTAAACCGAGAATTTAAAATGACGACAAAAGGAGGACGTCCCCAAGCCGGACGCCTGAAGCTCTCGGGTAAACATGCTGAAGCTCTCGGGTAAACACGCTCAAGCTCTCGGGTAAAGGCTTTACGGCGGTGATTTAGCGGTTTACCGGTGCCGAGCCTCGACACCGCCGACAGCAGATCCTTTAGAAGGAACATGCAGTTTTCTGTGGCTTTGCCACAAAGCTTATAATAACTAAAAAAAACCCAAACCACAAACACAAACATATTTTTTCTTATACAAAAATTTTCTGTACACTTTTTCCTCACTGTACTCAGATATATACGGTATAAGCATTTATAGTACACAAGGTCATGTGTTCAAAATGTAACAATATGCATAACAAGTATTCATTATTCATGATTCTGTTCTGTAAAAATACTAGATTAGACCAGGGGCTTCGAAATAGAACATCTTGGTTTTGTACATGCACCGGCTCGAAGATGTCAAAACCGTCACCTGCGGCCAAATACGACGACAACAAAAAGAACCTGACGCATGTGAGGCGATGACGGATCTGGTCTTTCTGAGCAGTCCTGTCCGTGTCTGAGCTCTCTCGCAAAAAAAAAAAAAAAAGCAAATTATGCGAAAGAAAAATGAAAGAAAAAAAAAACAGACGACGGGCTCATAGGCAGTGCGCTCGCAGATGACATGTTTGCAAGTGGCACGCTCACAGACGACGCTCTCGAAGACGACGCTCTCGCAGACTACACTCTTTCAGACAACGCTCTCGCAGACAGCGTTCTCACAGAAAACGCTCTCGCAGATGACGCTCTTACAGACAACGTACTTGCAGGTGAGGTGTTTGCAAATCACGCTCTCACAGGCAGCGCTCTCACAGACGGCGCACTTGAAAACAAAGTTCTCACAAATGCCACACTCGCAGATGCGGATGGCGCACTGGCAGACAGTGTGTTCACGGACAGCACTCTCGCAAACAGCGTTCTCTCAGACGGTACACTCGCAAACAGCACACTCGCAGGCGCAGCACTCGCCGACGGTGCACTCGAACGCCTCTCTACAGGTTCGCCACCCTGGCTTGAGGGCTGACAGCTTCAGATAGATGAGTGTGGAGCAGTGCAAATCTTCACAGGGCAGGTGATAGGCAACATGCATCTGCCCCCGGGGTAACACAGACAGCGACAAACATGTGGATCAGGACTTTTAGCTTTAAGGACATGTGGGAACTGGTGGAATTGCATTTCAGAAGAGGGTTCAGATGGTTAAAAAGAAAAATGGTGGGATTTTTACTCAATCCGTTACTTAGGAGGGCAAAAGCTAGAACGCACTACCCCTGAGACATGTGAAGCTCAGACAGCAGGGACTCAGTGGGTAAGATGTTGGACGTCTGATCACAAGGATGTGGGTTCAAATCCCACCACCAATCTCCCACCATCAACCCTCAACTGCTTGGTTGGCCATAAATGTAAAAGAGTTAAATGTAGACGCTATCTGCCCTCTTCTGCATACCCAAACTCACAGATGAAGTCAAGTCTATGACTAGTCTATGACTGGCTGGTGTCTCTCTGACCCAGACAACGTGGCCATTTTGTTTTCTTTGACTCTAGGCCACAGACAGTTGTGATGTCTTCAGCATGATAACAGGACCTAGCTGAGACTGGTCCAACTGGCTGATTGGCAGACAGGCTGTGCTGAAGGTGTGGTGCTGTATTCACATCGTATCCACAGTGTCTGGTCTCTCCATCGTGGGCAGATGCCCTGCCTCATCACCTGCTCTGTTAAATAAAAAGAAAGTCTCTTGCTGAATGTTGCAGCACTTTTTTTACTTGTGTGTGTACAATACTGGGGTTTGATGGACTGGGTTTAATCGCAGCACTCCTCTCCAGCCAGGGTGCGAGCCGGACTTCGACAATCTTAACGACGAGTCTTACGACGAATCTTAACTTCATGTAAACAAAACCGCCTCTCCTATCAGTTCCATTCAGCTTTTTTTTTTTTTTTTTTTTTTTTTTTTTTTTACTATTTTTACTATTATTTCCTCCTTGTTTTTCTAAACTAACTACCAGAAAGATGTAAGAGCTACCGGAGCTGCACCGTGCACAAAATCACTAACTAGAACATGGCCATTAACTGCTCCAACATTATCACATCATCCAGCTACTTATTCAACACACTCGCCTCACGCCACCAAGTCATCAGATATAAATTAGCTTTCCTACATGCTAACCTTACAAAACAAATACAAAAGTACTAGGAGTATCTAAAAACATCAAGTAAGTGTTTTTGGACAAAGTCCGAGCAAACGAGAAGAAAAAAAAAGAACAAATCAATCAATAAATCAATCAGTAAATGTCGGTTTTGTATACTTATGGGAAAAATCAGGTGGACTGTCAGCCGAAAACGACCTGATAAGTAATCAGGGAAGTCGTAGTGTAACTAAGCACATCATCACATCTGGATCTTGTCAAGTCACAGCGCTGAAGATCTGGACTAAAGACTGGAATCTGGAAAGACTTAGGGTCTAGTAAATGAAGTGAGGGGTGGGGGTGGGGGGGTCTGGAGAGAAACGGCGAGAGAAACAAAGGGGAGGTAGAGACAGATGGACAGAGAGGGGGTAGAAAGACAGACAGGTACAAAGAGAAAGAGACAGAGAGGATAAGGGTGGGGCTTAAAAGAAAGAGAGAGAGAGAGAAAGAGAGAGAGAGAGACAGAGAGAGAGAGAAAAACTCAAATTCTAATCCACCGTTAGCGAGTTAGCACTGAGCACATAGCACTGGGACACTTCATTACTTCATTATGTGAGCTATTCATAAAGCTACATGAACACTATACAGTATCTGAGATATCAAGGGTCACATGACAGAAGCCATCACCAGGCTAATAACTCTTTATGAACGTACGTTGCCGTGTGCCACGTAGCGCTATGGACATCGCGTCAAATTCTAAAATGCTAGCTAATATGCTAACTCGCTAGTCATCATTCATTTATCGATAAGTCTCGACTGGGAACCTTTTACGATTCTGCGGCGAGGATTTTGGAGGCATCTTGATCACATTCACGCTTTATTTAGCTTATAAACCACTCAAAATTAGCTCCATTGTGTGCAACGCTGAGCGGAAGTTTGGGTTTTGACGATGATGTCATACCTCCCTGTCTGACCTGGTATTTCACTTTCAATGTGTAATGACGTAGCGAATGTCGTGATTTGAATCAGGATTCAATTTCTACTTTTTTAAATATATTATGTATTTATTTTTATTGTGATTATTTCAATTATTACATATACTTCCCAGTTAGACAATTTGATATGGCCCAAATCTGTCCCACATACAGCATGGAATGAATGATTGCTCAGAACTGGGCCGGACGCGGATGCCGGAACTCAGCCAGTTCACAGATGTAACAGCGCCACATCTCAGCCGGCTTTAAACCGCCACAGCGAGCTAGTAAATATCCTCCACCACATGTACAACTGGGTAGGTACCATGCCAGACGTGGTCCAGATATGGTCCAGGTTTGGGCCATATAAGCTTTTTAAAAATGTCGGCCAGTTTTGGGTCACACACAGTTGGCCAGAAGTTCCATACTGAGTTCCAGACTGCCAGAAATGGCCCACATCCGGATGCTATCTGGGTTGTTACCCTCAGTTCATTCCCATTCTGCTGTTCTTCACCCAACTCGTCATCTCACTGTTCTACACTGGTTTAGAAAGTCATTCTGATTCCAATTCAGGAGTCGAATAAGAATTAACCTCGGAATGATTATTAATCTCGCTTGTTGCACGCTATCCAGATCTTTAGTCCTTTCTCAATCATCAAATTCAAAACATGTTGACACGATCGAGTTTTCAGATAACAGTTCATCTTCAGGCTAGCAGTTCCAGCTACCCGTCTACGCTCTAACATTCTGCACTTCACCAACTGTGAGCATTCAGTTTGTCACTATATGATGACTTGCTTTGTTTCGCTTACGTTGTAATTCGTATGATGGCGAGCTGTGCGTATCTGAATCGCAGGATCCCGTCAACTAGCGTTCAAAAAAATCCACATTCTGCATATTCCTGTATCATCATCCCTCACGAGTCCGGCGCCATTTACGCCAAATTCCTCCAGTTAGTTATTTTGTTCCTGGCTGCCATCGTTAGTCCGTCTGCTACACTACATTCATTCTATACGGTGAAAATAAAACAAAAAATGAAGTAATAGAAATGAAAAACAACAGCTCAGGTGAAAGTGATCTGAAAGGTGCTGGAGCAGGTCACTAATCTAATCTACAGTCGTATAAATGAAACGTGAAATGGCATTAAAAAGAAAAACAGCAAGTGGAAATCATGCAGCGGAAATACAAAACACTAGCAGACGTATCAAAGGAGGGAGGAAAAGGAAGCCAGTCTCACCGTCTACCAATCTACTGCACTCTATCAGTCCTAATCAGATAGTGACAAGCAAACATGCATCGTTATTTATTTGTTTTTTTTTAAAGATCTTTTTCTCCAGCGACGATTAATTACATTAAAAAAATCATTTACAATTCTCAATCATGTATTATTGTTCTTAACTAAAGGCAAGGCACATAATGTGTTCTATAAAACTTCGTGCAAAGTCAAAGGGGTCGAGGGGTCGAGGGATCGAGGGGTCGAGGGTGGTGGGGGTGGTGGGGTCGTTGCGGGGAGTTAAAATTCAAAAACGATGCCGCGCATCGCAAAGATAAAAAAAAACTCGCAGCTCCGTTCGCAATCCAGACTCTGCGCTCTGTACTGTGGGGAACCGGGGAGTTACGTAGTTGGGAGTAAGAGCTTAGCTTCAGAGATTCTACTAAGATTATCTGCCATGCGCCCATGTCAAAGATACGGTGGCCATTTGAGCTTTTATTTTTTTTCATTTCTCTTACAAAGCACCATGCAGTTTTATATGTATATATATAATTGATATATAGAGATTCTCATGTCAGCACCTTGAACGCAATCGTATGGAATCGGGTTGGATGGGTTCAATGATGAACAGAAGCGGCGTAGGAAAGCGCCAAGGCTTTGAAAGTTGAAAACGTGGGTGAGGGCGTGT
>JAOVVF010000031.1:13203106-13213106 GCA_028565595.1 Duopalatinus emarginatus | reverse complement strand
ACAGTGCAAAAATCCTGTCAGGTTAGCTTACATGACCAGTGAATAGGAATAACAGGTTTAGATTCTGTTAGCTAACTAGCCAGCACTAGTTAGCAAAACCCTTGGCAGGTTAGCTCATGTTAGCCAGGTAGCATGCATCAAAAATGATATAAATAAAAAGAAATATTCTCACAAATCCTCTCAGAAACTCAGTCGCATGTTAGTTAGCTACCTAGCCTGGAGGTGAAGATTAGCATGTACAGATATGATCTCTGAGAAATCATGTGAACATCCAGGGTTAGCAGGAAAGCTTGGGAAAATGTATAAATATTACTTAGGAATTTATTCAGTCTTGTCATGTTGTCTCATGTTAGTCAGTCCCTTACAGCAGCGGTTCTCAACCTTTTGCAAGCTGGGCCCCCCAAAGTTGGTTCATTGCAGTTAGGGCCCCCCTTTCTCCCGGCAGCCGCAGTATTATATTCTGTTCTCATTCTCTGTATTTAATTTATTTGGAATTACCTTTAGGCTATAGTCTATAATCCCGCAATGTTTTGTTTCAGCCACCCGCTCCCGCGCGCAGATAAGTGCAAACCGCCCGTTCCCGCAAGATTTGCGTCGGGTCCCGCGGGTCCCAGCGGGACCCGATGCCAGTGCAGACGTCTGTCTCAAATCATCCTCGATTTGTGCACGGTTGCGGTATTTCGTTTTGAGTGCAGTGAATTTGGCAAGATGCGTGAACGCGCGTGCGGGCGCTTATATAATAGGCTAGCCTAGCAGTTATGTGACATCGCGTCACAGGCTCAAAATACTGTATTGGTAAATTTGAAATGAAACTGTGTGTTTAATTTATTGTAATAACCTTGAGGTGAAGGACGTACAGACAACAGGTTGGTAGTTGGTAGTAGACTTTTTACTGAACATTGAACAGATCACACGAACACACAAACACACACATTTATAAATTTCGACTAAATTCTTAACTGGGATACAGATTTCAGGCAAATATTATTTTATTATTTCAGTAAGGTGTTACAGGTGTAGCAATGCTCACAGTTGATAAGGGAAAGTTATAAAGGAGTGTAAATATCAGACAGTGTAACCAATATCAATCTCATCTACACTATATTGCATGCTGCTCTAAAGTCCAGTGGTGGCATGCTTTACACCACTGCATCCAACGCTTTGCACTTGCTGATGTAAGGCTTAGTTGCAGCTGCAGCTTGGATGCATTCTCTACACACTGTTCTTGAGCTAATCTGAAGTTTGAATTGAAGTCTGTAGCGATTGACTCTATAGAAAGTTGATGACCTTTGCACGCTATGTGCCTCAGCACCCTCTGACCCCGCTGTCACTTTATTAGGCCTACTACTTTGTGGCTGATTTGCTGTCGTTCCCAATCATTGGCACCTAGTTATAATACCACTGAAAGTTATTCAAAGTGTTCTTTGACTAGTACGTTTAACAGTGGGCATTGTCCCAAACCAGCTTGACAGAAATAAATATACTAAACAAAAATATAAATGCAACACTTTTGTTTTTGCTCCCATTTTTCATGAAAAATGTATTTCATTGTAAACATCAGCATTGTGAATTGAGAGGCCCATGGTGGTGGTGGGGTTACGGTATGGGAAGGCATAATAGACAATGAACACAGGTGCATTTTGTTGATGGTATTTTGAATGCACTGAGATACCATGACAAGCTCCATTGTCACCATGGGCCACTCGATTCACAATGTTGACATTTACAACAAGGCCCTCTGGTGGACATTACTGCAGTCAGCATGCCAATTGCACACTCCCTCAAAACTTGCAACATCTGTGGCATTGTGTTGTGTTATAAAAATGCACATTTGTGTGATCTTTTATTGTGGCCAGCCTAAGGCACACTTGTGCATTAATCATGCTGTCTAATCAGCATCTTAATATGCCACACCTGTGTGGTGGATGGATTATCTCGGGAAAGGAGAAGTGCTCACTAATGCAGATTTAGACAAATTTGAAAAAGGCCTTTAGTGTACACAGAAAAAGTCTAATCTTTGAGTTCATCTCAAGAAAAATGAGAGCAAAGCCAAAAAAGTTTTATATGCATTTATATTTTTGTTCAGTATATTTCCAGGTAAAAAAAAATCCTAAATTTATGTCTAACAGTATCAGGATTGTTATAAAAAGTATGCTCTTGTCAATGCAGGGCAAACATTGAGCCAGTGGTGGGCAAACAATATTAGAGCTGTTATGAAATGTGCTCCATGGCAAACACTAATTAAGCATAACAATCTCTATGAAAACTGCTTCCTTGCCCCCACTGGGCCAACCGTCGCAGGATTGTTAGAATAGTACAACCTAAATCAACATTTCATTAATTATGCATGTAATGCAGTAACACTGTTTGAACACCAGATGTCCCAATGTACACAATCTATAGAGTTAATATATATATACACACACACACACACACACACACACACACATATAATATATATAACCTGTCTGTAAGATATGCATTTGTTAGGTTTGATATAGACTGATAGCTGACTGGTAACTGATAACAACACACAATATACAATATATAATCACAAAAAACATAACAGTAAAAAAGAGATTGTTTTCAGTAGCAGTGGCTACATAGTGATTTATTTGATTCTGGCCACATATTGTTGCAGTTATTCCTCCAGATGGATTGACGTTTCCTCTGCAGTTGTCTCCCAAAAGGCAGCCGCTAGTTGTTGCCCACTGGGCAAGCAGCCATTGTGGCACTGGCCTCTTTTCACTCTGTCATTGTGCATTTCCTGGCTGCCGCTCCTCCCAACTTCCTGCCAGATAATCAGTTTGTGATTTTCCAATAAAAAAGTCATTTACATGATGCATCACTTTCTCAGACATGCACTGAGCAGATTTGTTGAATTACAAGGAGATGTAATTAATAGTCTAGATCAGTGGGCCTTCTCTGTTTTAGAGAAACAGTAATGTAACAAGGTCAGTTAGGTTTGAGGTTTTCTGAGTTCTTTTGGTTCCCATATCTGAACTCTAGATAAGAAATAATATGTTGGTGCTCCTTTACTATATATTTAAATGTCTGGTTTTTAGTGTGTCCAAACATTTGCTCAAGACTTTCCACAAGAATGACTTTAAATGACAAGACTGCAGTCAGAGTACAATTATTAAATTACATCTTGTTAAGGAAATCTCTTAGAACACTTTATAAAACTTAATAAAGATGATAGTTCTCAGCCTCTAGTAGCTTATAAAACAAACTAAGATAGTGTTCTTGTGCCGGAGGAAGTGCTGCTTCCAGAAAAAAACAGAAACCATATTTATATATATTTATATATAATATTAATTATTAAATTGGGTAGTTATCCAATCATTTAACTACAGAATTATTAACTATGGGTTTGATTTTTTTTTATCTTTATCTATACCAACACAAAAATATAGTAAGGTGATGCTTATGCGATAAAAAATATATACTTTATTTTATAACTTTAAAACTGCTCCTTGTAAAGCAGCTTAAAGGAAGTGTTAGCATTAGAACTACCATTGTAGCCACTCCTCTAATTGCATTTCCCAGTAAATGGTTGTACATAATTGTAATATTTATTCAAGAACTATAATTTAATACCAAGTTAGATAGTCAGTTAAATATTCAGTATGGTCCACATTGTGTGACTGTGTTCCTGCAAACATTTGGCAAATAATCTCAGGATTGTTATTAAAATCAAGCCAATGGTTTGAATTGAGGGTTGTTCGAACAGTGTTAATGTTGAACTAGTAATGTTACAGTTGTTATGAAACGTGCACCATTGTCAGCACTAGGCCAATGTGTTCAGGATTGCTTCTGGAAAAAAATCCTGCCCAGCTAAAATTTGGCCAACCGCTTGTTGTGAAAAATGAACTCTTGCCATTGTTGAAACTAATGGTTGTTAAGAGTATTGTGCCCTCACCAACACCGGCCAACATTGGACCAAGGGTGTTCAGGATTGTTATTAAATATGTGTTCTTGCCAATATTCTGTCAACATTAGGACAACAGTATCAAGTGTGTAAAGTGTGAAAAATGTTAATTTGCCAGACATTGACCCAAAAATAACCAGATGTTTAAAAAGTGTGCCTTTGCTAAAATAGCATCAGTGTTATACCATTTTTGGGGGATAGCGGTTAATTTCAACGTAATTTAATTAAATGCAACTTTGTGTAGCAGCTTTACAGAAATAAAACACCAACAGCTTACACCTTCAAAATATTATAGAAATGAGTCCCTTCTTTGGAACTGATACCTGTGTGACCCTGATCTGTGTGTAGTCTGATTTAAAAGCCAGCTGTCTCTGGTGAATACATCTTAATCTACTGTATAGTCTTTGACTACTTACTGTAATTATATAATGCATTTATTTAGTGTCTATATCTATTGTAGACTCAGGGTCCATTAGGTCATAACCAGCTAGCCAGGTTATACATATTTAGACATTATTTCTCTATATTTAAAAATGTGTGAACATCTGTTCATAAGATGAGACAATGCTGTTGATTTCTGAGTGTGAGAATGTGTGTGTTTGTAGCTTTTTGTCTCTATCCTGTCCTTGATCCCATGTGTGTGGGGTACTCCCCTTTCTAGCCCAGACAAGAAATATATGCAAGTTAGTGTATACTGCATCCATATAAATAGGGGAACATCAGTTTGAAGTGGTAATGTTTTGTTTTGCACTTCGCCACTTGTGACTAGTTTCACTGACACTAAACAGAATGAAACATCTGTTGTGAAGCAGAGAATAAATGTAGGTAAATCATTTACATACTTCTATACTGTGGATACAAAAAGTCTACAACCTTCAGGTGTTTGTGATTATATAACAATTAAACCAAGACTAATCATGTCAGATCTTTAGGATTTAGATTTGGGCTCTGATTGGACCATCCCAAAACGTTTACCATCTTCTTCTAAACCATTCCTTTGTTGGTTTGGATTTGATGCTTTGGGTCATTATGATGCTAAAGGGCGATTTTTCAGCTGTTCAACATGCTGGCCTGAAGGTTTTGCGCTAAAATACAAATCTATCCAACCATCTATCTTAACTACAGCCTCAATCCCAGCATTATGGGTGATTGTTTTGCACCAAAAGTTATGTCAAATGTCTTGCTCTTGTTAAACCGTAACACATTTTGCTATGCTTTTACTAAGAAAAAAACGATTCCATCTAGCCATACTACCCTATGGCCCAGGTTGTGTGAAGAATACAAGACATTGTTTTTACATGCAAGGAGTAACTAGCACTTGCAAGATGTTCCTGCAGCTATATTTATTTTGAGATGTCCTGTTCTTGGTAATGGCTCTTGCAATGTTTTTCTGCTCCTACACAATCAGCTGGACTTTACATGGGGGATGACAGACACTTCATAATAATTACTTTTGAACATTTGTTTAAACATGATTAGTAAATCCTGAGCAATGTTACATGCCCTATTATAAAAAAGAGTTTATTACACCTCCCTCTTCTTTGATATATCTAGTTTTTTTCACATCACAAAATCCTGCTATTTTAACACATACAAGTACATGTAATTTAAAACACTGGAGTCACTGAACTGTGGACAGGTTTTTTTTCACTTATTGACTAGCTTTGCTGTTCTGTGTGATTAATTCAATCTGCTGAAATACTTTGCAGGAAGATTCAAGGACTTTGCTCCTTGAGCAGTGAGTGGTGAGGCAGTAAATGTGCTTAAATAAATCTGATTTCTCAACTAAACAACATTCTCTCTTGGATCCAAAGTGATTCAAGGTCCAAAACAACTTAATTTGGATTTAATAATTATAATTTTAAAAAGCCTGTGCATTAACTAGCTGATCAATTAATGATAAAATAATAACTTCCTGAAAAATTATTTATGAGTAAAGGCAAACAGGCTATTGATACAGTTGCTCCAAAAGAGTTAAATGCATTAATATTTCTTGAGATTAACATAAAATGAACTAAAGGATGATTTCAGTTCTGGGACCAAAGGGGGATGGGGTGCTATAGAGAAGGGGTGGGGGGAACATGCCTTTTCTTGAAGTTGGTATATTTGTAACAGTTTTAAATGATAGCTATCTGATGGATCTCTTATCATTAATCAGCCAGCTACACTTACATTTCAATTGGAAAAAAAATCTTGACTTACGTCCCACTTCTTTGTAAAAAAATTCCTTATGTCCATTGTGTCTGGTAAGGGAGCAAATATTACAAACAGCTGATCATCAACCAAGAACAGCCTACTGTTACTTACACTAAATAAGGCATAGCATTATTATTCCCAATATTTCATTGTTTAGTTGAACATTCATTTAAAGTGGCCTAGAGGCCATATGACAAAAGGTTTTAGCTAAAGCTGGACATTGTGAGATGACAATGGGGCTGACGTTACCTCCAGTGTGGAGCAGCCTGCACCTTTACTGTCTCTGTAAATATATAAACCCGAAATATATATTCTCCTATCAATCAAGTGGAATGAATTCTCTTGCGAAGCAACAGAACAGCGCTGGGTGAACTAATTTTTTTTGTTAAATGTGGGAGGGTCCAAACGAATAATTACATACACCTATTTCTAGTGCATCAGTTTGGTGGACAGCTGTAGCTAATATTAATATTCAAATAATAACATAGATTTTCAACCGTTTAAAAAAATTCACCCTCTGCATCAGTGAAAGAAAAAAAATATTTTTCTTTAGTTGATACTGGTGCAATTGTCGATAAGAAATTTAATTGATATGTTTTGAAATAAAAAAAACCCCTGAATGTATACATTTAAAATCAAATTCAATTTTGGATACAACATGGACAATGAAAAAGAACCTTGAAAAGCTTCAGCAACATTATAGCACATTGATTAGCTGGATAGCTCACATTGATCGTACATTCCCCTGAAAAATTGTTCTAGTGAAATTCCGCCTTCTTCATTTCTTTCATCTTTTCTATTTTAAATTGAAAGTTATATTCCTGGAAAATTTCTCCTTCGTCATGTAAATTGATGATGTCACCAACACAGTAAAGTAGTAGTTTTGAACTAGAAAGACGTTTATGTGGTGAACACAGACAAATGGTTATAAGAAAACTGTGTATGTTGAAACACTTTCTGCCTTCTGGGTTTTGCCTCTTTTCAGTCTTTCTATGGGCCTTAAACCAGCACTGGTCTGTGTTAACTTTAGGGGCAAAATGTGGACATGAATGAGAGTTAATTAAAAGTGAATTCTTTTATGACTCCACTCTAGTCAAGCATTCACTATTCTCCACTAGTCCACTAGTCTCTCATTGCACCTTTAATTGCTGGTATGTTTTATAACCCAGGCAAACTGGTAACACCAGACCACATGTGGTGTGGAAATCTTCAAGGTAATAAATTGCTGACAGTGTTAAGCCTCATTTATGCTCAAAGTTAAATATGGATACAGGCGGAGCCTTCTGTCTGTACTCTGCGTTCATTTCCTCTGTGATTTGCATACTTTCTGAAAGCTTACAGATGTACAGAGCAATACTACTGTACACTGTGGGGGCAGTGCAACATACAATCATATGGACATGACAAAGAAGAAATGGAACTTTTTGAAAAGAGGTTGTGCAAGTTGGTCCGAAGTATTTAATGGCCTCACAGACCACCAATGTCTAGAATAGTCTTTTTTGTCTTTTCTGAAGTAAATACAGAACTCCAAGATCCTCTGCCATCGCCACGTTTAATTTTTACTCCGAACTGCCCTCTACTGGATGTGTTGCTCAACAACTATGCTAACTGAACTGACGCAAGGAAGTATGTGGGCAATGATGGTTATATCGCTTGAAGTGCACACATGCATTTCCGTACACAGAGGGAGTATAAATGAGGCTTTAGGGGGTCCACGAATGTGTGGTAACACCAGGCCTCAAAAAGGTAAAATAAATAAAGATTTATCTAGAATAACCCCACTTGTCATCACAGGGAGTTCTTCCTTGCCTCATGCTCATGACTTTTTAAAAAAGCTGTGTCAAGACGTGTAAGTGCACACTTCCAAATAGACTGGAAAGTTAGTGCAAGAAATCACTTTGGTCCTTCGGATTTTGATCACTTTCCGTACATGCGTTTGGACAATAACATGGTCAGAAAAAAATGATGTCCATTTGGGATTATTTGCCCCCAGATATTTGTGACATCTGGATTTTTTTTTTTAAACCAGCTAAAAATATGGACAGGAAGTCTCAGTGTTTGCCGGTTGAAGCAATACTACCATTGTGGGGCATTTGTCCTGGAAAAGAGTTATTATTCAATTAATTAATTCAAGCCTCTTTCATAGGGTTACCTACAATATCTAACAACACATAGACATACATAGATACATAGATAGATAGGGGCAGCCGTGGCCTAGTGGTTAGGGAACCGGTCTCATGACTGGAAGGGCACGGGTTCGATCTCCGCCCAGGGCAAGACACGACTGAGGTGCCCTTGAGCAAGGCAGCTAACTCCTCCCCGGGCGCTGTGGTTTTGGGCTGTCCCCCCGTGTTCACTGCCCCTAGTGTTCACTGGTGTGTGTGTGTGTGTGTTTCATTGCATGGATGGGTTAAATGCAGAGGTCACATTCCTCTGTGTGCAAACACAGTAGGCAAATAGTTCATTTTCATAGACTGTTATATAATATAATGTAATGTACATACAATATAATGTATTTCATTTTGTAAGTACCCCTTTGGGACTATGTATTGCGTATGAAGTGGCAGTATCGTGCAAACCAGAGCAAAATTACCATTTTGGTAATGTTTTGTTCTAAGGTAACAATGACTATTAATCACTTTAAACGTCACATATTGTTAACTTACCATACCTTATATATACACACATATACTGATATAAAGCTCAATATGCTCTTTACTATTCAGCTGTAAAAGTATTTTGATTACCTCATTGTCTTCCCATCATAAACCCTTAGTAAGGACTGAGATTCCCTAAGGGTTATCTCTAAAAATACTGTTGAAGTCTGTTTTGGATTAAACCCAAACACAAGCTTTGTCTGGACAGCATAAACTTGACCTTTTCTCACTCACCAGGCAGTGGGTCTGACAAAGTTCATTTCAAAACTACACTGCAAAATTAGACAAAAGGAGTACAGCATCTGCACTTTGTTTCTGTATAGCACAAGGTTACAAAAGGGATTATTTATAATAGCACCCAAATAAGGGATAAATTCTATTTGGAGTCTTTCTTGTCATCTCAGAGACTTTTTCCATGCCACCATTGCCTCTGGCTTGCTCATCATTGCTTATCATTTATATAAATGTAATGTAATCTGGATCCTATATTTCTGTAAAGCTGTTTCGGGACAATGTCTATTGCTAAAAACACTATATAAATAAAACCAAATTAAATCGAATTAAAACCACCATATGAATGTAGAGTACTTACAGGTGGAAATCACATTGTACCAAAATGGTGGCACAGAGAGAAAGAAAGATGACACAGCTTATTTTTTTGTGCTGTGAGGAGTGTTTCCTGCTGTCTACAGGACTTTAATTTCTAAAAACATTAGCAACAAGAACACACCAATAGAGATATAATCCAGAAAATGGACAGGAACAAAAATGGTCCTGACACATAGTATATCACCAGCAGTATTCCAGGAGCTTCACACAATCATACAGTAGTGTTGAATGTCATCATATAGAGCTAAAAGCCTAAAAGATGATGTTGGTACAATGAGAAATTGCAGCAGTAGAGCTCTTCTTCATGCTGTAATACTGTACTCCAAAACCACTTCATTCTCCTGAAAGCTCAGAGTGCTTGTTTTTTTTGTTTTTAGATTGAAAGGGTCTGTTTAGAGAAAAACATTTAAGGCCTGCAGACCTCCCAAGCAGCTTGACAGGCCTCATTGTTAATTAATGCAAATTATTTATTTATATATATATATATATATTATATATTTATTTATTGTTTTTGTTTATTTTCACACAGATGTCTCACCCAAATGAGGATGGGTTCCCTTATGAGTCTGGTTCCTCTCAAGGTTTCTTCCTTTTGTCATCTCAGGGA
>JAOVVF010000031.1:13141860-13156179 GCA_028565595.1 Duopalatinus emarginatus | reverse complement strand
AAACACACTGAGACACTGACACTAAACACACTGAGACACTGACACTAAACACACTGAGACACTGACACTAAACACACAGAGACATGGACGACTCATCACATTTAGGAAAGCTGGGACTGACTCTAAATTGTTGCCACATCAATAAGTGAATATCAGAACTGATATTGATATCAGTCAGCCCCGTCCTGCAGTTCAGTAATGTCACTGAGCTTATCACATGACTCGCCCTAATCAGTGAGGTTTCACGTCTTATCAGGCTGAGGCAGGGCACAGGGTGATGTTAGGACACACAGACCTGTTTTCAGGGCGTACATGCAACAACTGGCCCTCATAATGCCTTCATAATGTCTGAACCGTAAACAGGCTTCATGTACAGAGTTCTTATGAAATGAGGTTTGGCAATGTAAATACTAATTATATATAACCTAAAGTAACCTGAATGAACATAAAACACAGTAACATAACTTAAAAAACAAAATACAAACATAATTAACATTACTAAAATAAAATATTAAAAACATGACGTAACAAAATAAATAAAATAAAATAAAAATATAATAAAATAAAAAATAAATATAAATTAAATAAATAAAATAATAACATCAAACATAAAATAAAATAACATAAAATGACATTAAATATAGCAATATAACATTAAAAAAAGTAATAAAAACATTATACCCATAAAAACATTACACAACAAAATAAAATAAAAATATAATTAAATAAAACAAAAAACATAATATAAGTTAACAAAATAGCAAAATAATACAACATCAAACATAACAGAATAATATAAAAATTAATAAATAAAAAAACCTTAATGTAACAAAATAAAATTAAATAATATACTGTTTAAAATCTCAACATAATACAATAGCAGAGGTAAAATAAATATGTAAATATTAAATTAATTAAACTACATTTTTTCGAACGCGTAAAAATTTGACACGTCTTTCTTTAATAAATAAAATGACGCAACTCCAGTACAATGACGACACACTTCTATCTCTGATTGCTTTCCTATAACCGTGTGCCCCGGCGTTGCTGCTGTAGTCTAATTTATGACGTGTTGATAAAATATGTTTAATACTAAAGGCTCTCAGACACACAGGCGTACTTTAGACGTTTCCAAAACTCCTTCAAGTGTTTGTCTTTCCAGTCGTGTTATCTTTGACATTGCTCACAGCACTGAAGCTTTGAGACGGAGAAGCAGAAGGAGGAGGAGGAGGAGGAGGAGGAGGAGGAAGAGGAGGAGGCGCCAGAGCCGGGACAGGAATCCCAGACCCATTAAGTTATTGAACGTGGACAGACACGGCGAGTGGGCGGGAACGCTGCAGTTCTATAGATCTCTCCTGAGGCAGACGGGCTACAAGACAACAGCTCCATATCAGAGCTGCTCTAATGAGACGCGATGGAGGGCGAGCGCATGGGAAAGAGAGAGAGATTAATAGAAAGACAGAGAGATAGAGAGTGCAGGTCGGAGAGAGGTTGCCTCATACTGTGAAACGTTACCACAACATGCTCGAGCAATATCGTCCCCGGTACATTCATACCAATAACGCTTTCTCAATACGAACTGAAACAAGAGAGAACAAAAAAAAGGGCAGAGAGATGAGAGAAAAAGATAAGGAAAAGTGAGAATGAGGGCAAAACGCACACAGATGTATATTACATCTATTACATCTACATGCACCAGTCAAAGCATTTCTACCAGGGTGCGAAAGTAAGTGCCCGCGCTTCATAGACATGCACTAATATTCACTCCGCTTTAACTGTCTACAACATAGACAACGGAATTCAAGATTAATAACTGTAACTGGTCATTTCTTAGTAAACTGATTCAAATAGGGAGATGGCTAAAAACTAATAACTACTGAAGACGGCTAAAATAAAGGCTCATTTTTAATGAATGAAGTGGATACTAACATATCTGATGTTTTTTAACATGTCGAAGCTAGTCAGTGACACCAAATTCCTAATAATTCTTTTTAAATCTAAAAAGCATGAGATTTTTGTATAATCAGAAATTTACTCTGGCTTTAACACTTACTTCTATGTGTCAGTCAATTAAATATTCTAAACGCGGCATGCTGCAAATTTTTTTTTCTTCTACGTGCATGGAATACCTTGCTAGCTATCTTAGCCAAGTGATCGTTGACTCATTTAATGTTACACAAGCTAGCACTTGTATCTTTGCTAACTTTCTCTCTCTCTCTCTCTCTCTCTCTCTCTCTCTCTCTCTCTCTCTCTTTACTGTTTATCCTTCAAACATAATTTAATGAAAACTGAATTTGAAGGCCACATTTCAGGCTAACTGTGCTTGCTAACTACCAAACCTAGCATAACACCTAGCTTTATTGCTTATGGTGTTATGTAGCTTTACTGTTAGCTTTACTTCAGTAAAGTTCCTCTTTTATTTAAACTAAATTTACTCAGTGATAGACACAAGCTACCACCTGTATTTCTATCTCTCTCTCTCTCTATCTCTCTCTCTCTCTCTCTCTCTCTCGCTTCTTCTTCATCCTTCAAACATAATTTTAATTAAAACTGAGTTTGTAGGCCAGATCTGAGGTTTCATGTGCATGCTAACTAGCAAACCCAGCATAAAACCTAGCTCAATTTCTTTAGCTTTAGCTTTACTGTGTTCCTACATTACTTAAGTGAACTTCTGCTTTGATTTAAATTTTGCTTCAGGTTTAATTTTCTTCAGGAACAAATATTTTCTTCTTGTCTAAACTGAATATACTGTTAAGTGTGTTTGCTAACAAACAGAAACCTAGCATGAAAACGCTAATGTTGTCAGTTTTACTGCTTTAGCTGTATCTTTACTGTGCTCGTTTCTTTACCTTAGTAAACTTCCTGTCTGTTTTAAACTTTGCTTCAAGTTTAATTTTCCTCAGGAGCTAATTTTGTTTCTGTCTGCACTGAATAACCTGCTAACGAAGTTACTTACTGATAAACACAAGCTAGCATCTGTATCTCTGCTAACTTTTTCTTCTTCTATTATTGTCTTCACTGTTTATACTTTAAACATAATATAAATTAAAAGACTAAGTTTGTAGGCCAACTTTAACGCACACTTTGCTCGCTAACTAACAAACCGATTATGAAAAGGCTAACAATGTTAGCTTTATCGCTTTAGCTGTAGCTTTATTGTGCTCCTACTTTACTTAAGTAAACGTCTTTCATTTTTTTATTCAGGAACTAACAATTTCTTTCTGCCTATGTGAAAAAACCTGCTAATTAACGTATTTACTGATAAACACATGCTAGCGTCCCGCTAACTTTAACACAGCACTCGCAACAAATCTGTATGTTCTACACCTAGTCTCGGTTTTTTTTTGTGTGGGAATATGTTTCTATTTCTATTTACTATTAAAATATATAGATTTAAAATAAAAATAGGTACGCTGTGCCCTTAAGAGCCTGGTCTATCGAACACCTCCCCCTACTGGAGGCCAGCGAGCCGCTGAACTTGACCTGAGCTGACCCTCGTCCTCCCACCCCTCCCAAATTTCCGTTGTTGGAGGCTGGAGCACATTCCTGCCTCGCTGTGTTTACTGTGTGTGTGTGTGTGTGTGTGTGTGTGTGTGTGTGTGTGCGGGAACGCCCTGCTCTGCTGATTTACAGTATATGTGAAGTGGCCAGCGAGATATGTGTGAGTGGATTTCTTTTGTCCCTCGCTGCACACTGTAGAGAGAGAAGGAGGGACAGGAGCAGGAAGGAAGTGAGAGGAAGGACGAATCCCGCAGGACAAGTGCAGGCACTCTATCACTCCTGCCTGGTGTCGCTCTTTAGTCAAACCACCATGCCGTTTGTTTTGACATATCTTCATGCCAGATTTATTGCAGTGATTGAGAAAATGGCAGAGAGAGAAAGCAAGAGAGAAAGAGAGAGAGAGAGAGAGAGAGAGAGAGAGAGAGAGAGAGAGAGAGAGAATAAAAAAAGAGAATCTAGACCACATGACCAGGACATAAATGCCTATTTAATCATGTTAAAAACAAACAAATAACCAAACACACACACACACACACACACACAGAGAGACAGACACACCGACACACCGACACACACACACACACACACACACACACACACACACACAGAGACAGACACACCGACACACACACACACACACACACACACACACACACACACGCAACCCACAAAACTGTGACGGGGCACATCATGAGTATGTGTATGTGATTGATGTACAATATGTTTGGAAGAAATGAGACACTCAATGAGGCCTGTGTGTGTGTGTGTGTGTGTGTGTGTGTGTGTGTGTTTTATTGGAGCTAACAGTCTATGTCGAGTCGGGGTGAAAGGGAGAGCTGCGTGGGTAACACTTCATTAGCAAACATACCAAAACACAGCGAGAGTGACAACGCAGGACTAAACACACACACACACACACTCACACACACACACACACACACACACAGTAATTGAGCAATTGTTACTACTGATCCAGGACTGTGAGAAAAAGAGAGAACACAGGACTGAAATGTAACACACAGAATGAGAGCGACAGGAAGAACGACCGACAGAAGGAGAAGAGAGAGAGAGAGAGAGAGAGAGAGAGAGAGAGAGAGAAAAAGAGACTTGAACACTGACACTGGAGACTCCTTCCATTACCAATACAACAATCTTTCTACAACTGTAATGTTTATGCTTAGCCTTAGATCACATGGAGATCTGAGATCTGTTGCTATAGAAACAGTGACAAACAGTCAATCAACACCTTGTTACCAATCAGAACTGAGAATTCAAACATGGGATAAATAAACGTCTGTATGTAAGTAAAGGAGGTACTGCAGCTTTAAGAACGAGTGCTGAATGCTGCCCCTCCTCCATCTGTCTTCTCTCTCTCTCTCTCTCTCTCTCTCTCTCTCTCTCTCTCTCTAAGTGGAAAGCTCCAGCTCCTTATCTCTGATTTTACAGCCAAGGCTTTGTAGGCTATTTGGTGGGTCAGGTGACTCACAGGGCCGCCTCTGTGACCCAGACAAGTGCGGCTGAAGGTCAAGAGGGAGGGAAGGAGAGAAGGAGGGAACAAGGGAACGAGGGAGAGAAGTCGACTTTCTCTTTCTCTCTCCTTCTCCTCAGCAGGCGTTCTCGCAGCCGGTCGTCCGGTCACGATCCTGTGACCAAACAAATATTGACGCTTTTCAAAGATGTGTGTGTCGAGTGACATGATTCGACCTCAGCTTTACATTTGACTTGTGTGTACTCACACACACACACACACACACACACACACACACACAGTTTAGTTGGATTCAGAGATAAAGATGACGATTCATCAGTGGGGGGAATTCAACACACATGCTCACCAACCACATACTGAGTCACCCCTGCTGCTGCCCCTCACACACACACACACACACACACACACACCATCATTCCGAAACGCAGATCACTTCTTCTGGAGCTTCGACATCTTGCAACTTTTGCACTCTTGCATGCAAGCTGCACACAACACAGCACAACTCCTTATAACACATCACAACACAACACAACACAACACACACACAAAACACAGCGCACCTCCTTATAACACAACACACACACACAAAACACAGCACAACACAACACAACACACACACACAAAACACAGCACAACACAACACAACACACACACACCAGCACAACCTCATCCCAGTCCGTGCAAAAAGCACCAATCACATATTTTTGACATTAAGTGAAAGATATAACAGCTGGCCAGATGTGTCGCGAACACTCCATTAGACAGATAAGCCATGTCATGTTAGTCACAGCTCAGTCTGTAGCTGTTCAGTCTGTAACTGTTCAGTCTGTAGCTGTTCAGTCTGTAGCTGTTCAGTCTGTAGCTGTTCAGTCTGTAACTGTTCAGTCTGTAACTGTTCAGTCTGTAGCTGTTCAGCTATTCGTTAATGATATCAGTTTACGATCAACCCCCAACCTCCCCCTGCCCTCCTGCCATCAGTTACAGAAAGCACCAAAGTGCTGACGCTTGAGACTCCTTCCGTAAACACTAAACAAACACCTTCTTGCAGAAAACGTCACCGTGGCAACAAGTTGATGATGTATAGGAAAACTAATCAAGACCCTCTACTGGCCAATCAGAACTGGGAATTCAGCAGAGCTGTGTAGTGTTTAATTACACTACAAATACACTACATACAGGACTCTGTTCTGCTAAAGTCAGGGGGTGGTGTAACGTACTAAAGGCAAAGCGCTTCCACCCACTTCTGTATGACAGGAGAGAGAGACAGAGAGAGAGAGAGAGAGAGAGAGAGAGAGAGAGAGAGAGATTATACCACGCCACGGCCAGTTCTCTTCCCCGGACTCATGGCTGTCACATTACTGGGATTTGAACCTGTGATCTCCAGATGATGACTCGAGGGCTGGAACGTGCCACGTTTATACACTTGCTTTAGTAAATTTATAAGTCATGTGATATGGATCAAACCGTGTAATTAAAGCTCGTATTAAATAAAAAAAATCATTAAATGATTTAAAATAATTCAGGTAATAAACAGAGCATTTCATTTCTGTAACTGACAATAATGACATTGAGCTTCACCTTTTTTTGTTAAATAGATGACATCATAGATCCACAACCCATGTGAAGGGGCAGCATTTAAATTCCAACTGCCATGTAAATGATACTACATGTAATAATAATAATAATAATAATAATAATAACAATAAAAGAAGAAGAAGAATAATCATCATCATCATCGAGCTGGTTATTAGTTAAATAACTGCAGCTGACTTTAATGAACCTGTGTGCGTGTGTGTGCGTGTGTGTGTGCGTGTGTGTGTGTGTGTGTGTGTGTGTGTGTGTGTTTGGAAGAAATGACTCAGCTGGGGTTTTTGTTTTTTTTTCTCAGAAGGGCATCCTCTGTGATTTGCACCAAAGCATCTGTCGCCTAACTAACAGCTATTCAGGGCAGACAGGAGCTTCACAGAGCCACAGCGATTCTCAGTAGCGAGTTTACGCATCCGGCGGATAAAAAAAAAACCCTTCCTAGAATCCTTTTCCCCTTGTTATCTCGCACGTCTCGTTAACTCGGACTCGCATGCGTGTTAACTCACCTCTCTCCTGTACGAAGTAGGCCAGGTAGAGATCCAGCTCCTTGACAGAGACGCTGATGTGGTGCGGCTGGACGCACAGGACGTGGTTGGCGCACTGGGTGCCTTTCACCAGACGCTCCCCGTCCGTGCTTTCCAGAGGAATCCCTTTGAACAGGATCACCATCACCAAGTCGAGTCTCCACACCTTGTCGGCTTGCCTCAGGCAGTCGATCCTTCTCATCTTGCCCTTCTGGTCGGGGTTGGAGAGCACACAGCACGGCGCTTTCTTGCCTGTGATGGACAGAACGAAGTCCTCGCGGCACTCGGGCCGAATGTCCTTGCGCAGCTTGGCGAGCAGACGCGACGCCCACTTCTGCTTGACCTCAGGCTTCTCGCCCAGCAGCTCGTCCTTGACGGCGCGCTCCTCGTCTTTGGTCATGCGCTTCTCGTGCTTCTTGAAGTACTTGCGTTTGCGCGCCTGGAGGTTGAACCAGGTGTAGGCGAAGGCGCGGACGTGCGGCAGCAGTGCCTCGATGAACGGGTGGAACTCATCCTAGAGGGAAGAGGAAGACAGGAAATGGGTGAAACTGAAAGGGTTTGAATAATTTAACCTTAGTAAACCTGCAGGCTTTGAAAAAAAAAGTTCAACAGGGTACAGGATACTGCCGTCCCACTGCAAATATATTCCCGGGATAGACTTCGGAATATATGTGTTTTGCCTACACAGCCCTCATCCATCCAGACATGGACTCCACAAGACCTGCTGAAGATGTTCTGTGGGATCAGAGCAGACCGGCTGGACCTCACCTCTCACACACATAAGAGGTGAGTCTTGGTCTGCCGTGACCCTGCTGCCGGTTTACTGGTTGTCTTTCCCTGGACCAGGTTTGGTCAGTATTAACCAGTGCATACTGGGACACACTCCACACGACCTGCTGTTTTGGAGATTATTTAACCCAGTTGTCTAGACAATTTGGTCGTATTCAAACTCATTCAGATCTCTACACTTGCCCATTTTCCTTGTTTGCAACACATCAACTCTGAGAACCGACCCTTCACTTGCTGCCTAATATTTCCTACCCGCATAAGCAATGAAATAAATAAAAGCATTTGAGCAAACATAATAAATAAATAGAAGAAAGGGTGATATTTCTTTTTTTTTTTTAAATAAACTCCGCAGATGCTGTACCTGGGGTGGGTGGGGTGTGTGAGGGCGGAGTCTATTTCAGGGCCAGAAATAATAAAAAACAAGAGACGAGTGAGTTCCTTCATATTGCAGTACAACAGTCAGTCAGTAGTCATTCTCTTATCCACTTCGTCTGTCAGAGCCTACATGGACGCCTTCTAAACCAACTGGACAGGCGCCAATCCATCGCCATGTACCACACACACACACACACACACACACACACACACACACTCTTAACTAGGGCAATTTAGCACATCCAATTCGGCTTCAGTGTGTGTTTTTCTGGAGGTCGGAAGCAGCCTGCGAAGACATGAGGAAAACACGGACGCTTGGGGGGGAGGGGGGGGGCACACATCAAACTCCTCACAGACTGAGACCGGAGCAAGGACTGAACCCACAACCCGAGAGCTGTGGAGCTGTGGAGCACACAGAAATGCTGCACTAGAGCTTTAAGGTGCCCTTGCACTCCACTTACCCCTGGTTATGCTCCTGTGTGAGCAGTGACAGTGACACACTACACCGTCACTGGAGATGTGTTGGCGTTTTAAGACGGTATCATATTAGCACAATAATATCGTAAATCCTGGTAATTATATGTTGATAAAAAAAAAAACGAAACGGTAATATAATCGTGTCATTATTCCCTCTGTTCTTTTTCTGCCCGAGTCCTAGCAGCGGTCCATTTTGCGCAAGCAAGGTTTTTCAGTAAAAACATCACAGCCCGCAGCAGTTCATTGTCGCAGCATAACCGCAGCCAGTCCTCATTTATCTAATTAGTCTTTGTTGACTATTTTCCTTCTTAGCGGTGAGTTTCGACAACAATACGCATGTGTGCGTCTCCGAGGCTGCTCGCCGACCGCAGTTCCTCCTCTGTTTACAGCAGCAGCGCTACGTTTGGCCTCGCTAATGGCTTCCATGCTCTGTGCAGTTGCATCGCTAAATTCCAGCACGGCGGCGGTGGTGGTGGTGGTGGTGGTGTGCCGGTTAAAACAGAAAAATAAAAAATGCTGACTGAACATGCATGTAGATGATCCGTTAGCAAAACAAGTAGCGAATGCATCTGAAACTGTTTGTGTGTGTACATGCAGAGTCATAACGAGAACGACGCTCTCTAAAAAACATTCCAGGTATTAGTAATCTGTAGGACGGCTGCATTAGGGTTTAGACTGAGGTCATAGTTAGTCATGACGATCCAGTATACCGGCACAGGAAAGCGGCATCGTCAACACTTCGTTAGAGAGCACCGTTAGGTATCATCATCGCTCCTGAGCTCTGATCAACATCATGACGTTGATGATGATGACTGATGAAGACGTTGTTAACGTCCTCAATCATTACACTCAAGCCGTGTAATTCTTTTCCCCAGAGCTGAGCGACAACCATGGTATTGTGATCTTTTCACGGTAAACAGTACGTGTCACTATACATGCATACGTCTGGGTAAGTATATCTGGGTGCACCGATCAGCCATAACATTAACACCAGCTACCTAACAGCTCTGACCTGTGAAGACATGGACACCACAAGACCTCGGAAGAAGAATCTGTGGATCTTTTGTGTGATCGGACCAGACGGTTCAGTCTTCACCCTCACACACATCACAGAGTCTCGGTCTCCACCATGACCCTGTAACTGGGTCTCTGGTTGTCCTTCGTTGGTATGTTAGGTATTAACCACTGTATACTGGGACACACCCCACGAGACCTGCTGTTTTGGAGATGATCTGACCCAGTCGTCTAGACGTCACAGTCTGGTCCTTCTCAAAGTCACATAAAAGTGCTACGTACTACACGCTTGCATTCTAGGAGTGTATACCAGTTAAGCAGTATGTACTTGCTCCAAGCCAGTAGGTAGTATTCAGGTACGCCATTTCGGACGCAGCCTTAGGCCTTAGACATACTAGTTAGTGAATCTAGTATGCGACACGATGTAGTGCGTCCGAATTCCTAGTATATGAAAGGTTCCCGGATGTCCTACCAGGTCAGGAGAGATTTTCTAGTATGCTCCCTGAGCACACTATCCGAGCCTGACGTATCCCATAATGCACTGTGAGCGAGCTGAGAGCCTGTTTTATCTGTAAACCAGACGGAGAGAGTTTATGATGATCAGTGTAGGCGGAGCCGAGGGAACATTTTTAATTACAATCGAAATTTAAAGTTAATTAAAACTGAAACTATAAATAATTATTGTGTGGGAATCTAGACAGTGTGACGTCTCGGGTCAAAGGTCGATGGTTAGATGGCGGATCAAGTGCATCCGAGGTGGTGCGCATACTACACACTCGCATACTAGAAGTGTATACTAGATTAGCGGTTAAATAGTATATACTTGCTCCAAGCTAGTAGGTAGTATTCAGGTACGCCATTTCGGATGCAGCCTTAGTGTCCAAAATGTCCCACCCGTCGACAGGTGCCACTGTAATGAGATCAGAGTGTAACCACTCAGTCAAGTCTTCTCCAGCACAACCCAAAGACTATACATGTGGTTAAGGTCAGTTCATGTGTAAAAATGGTTCCTCATGTTCCTCTGACGACATGAGAGCAAAAGAAGATCAACTAATGTTCCTCCAGCCTCCTCATTCACTGCATTCACTTATCAACTGACTTCATTCTATTACCACCGAACCTCACTGAGCCTCGACCTGACTCAGCTCCAGATCATCACACTCATCTGAACAATAATGATCCGAGCCGTCAGTCAGTCAGTCAGTCAGTCAGTCAATCAGTCAGTCGATTGGTCAGTCGGTCTGTCAGTCAGTCAATCAGTCAGTCAATAAATCAGTCAGTCAGTCAGTCAGTCAGTCAGTCAATCAGTCAGTCAATAAATCAGTCAGTCAGTCAGTCAGTCAGTCAGTCAGTCAGTCAGTCAATCAGTCAGTCAATAAATCAGTCAGTCAGTCAGTCAGTCAGTCAGTCAATCAGACAGTCAGTCAATCAGTCAGTCAGTCAGTCAGTTAGTCAGTCAATCAGTCAGTCAATCAGTCGATCAGTCAGTCATTCAGTCAGTCAATTAGTCAGTCGGTCAGTCAGTCAGTCAATTAGTCAGTCAGTCAATTAGTCAGTCAATGAATCAGTCAGTTAATCAGTCAGTTAGTCAGTCAGTCAGTCAGTCAGTCAATTAGTCAGTCAGTCACTCAGTCAGTCAATTAGTCAATGAGTCAGTCAATTAGTCAATGAGTCAGTCAGTCAGTCAATTAGTCAATGAGTCAGTCAGTCAATAAATCAGTCAGTCAGTCAATCAGTCTATCAGTCAATGAATCAGTCAGTCAATCAGTCAGACAGTCAGTCAGTCAGACAGTCAGTCAGTCAGACAGACAGACAGACATATTCATATCTACTTCATCTGTCAGGGTTGCAGTTTTTCTGGAGCCCACCCGGAATCAGGGCGCCAGTCCATTGCAGGGTACACACACACACACACACACACACTCACACACACACACACACACACAATCACACCTAAGACAATTTAGTACATCCTACTTGCCTACCATGTGTGTTTTTATGGAGGTGAGAGGAATTTGGAGCACCTGGAGAAAACCCACGCAGACACAAGGACAAGAACTCCTAACAGACGAAGACCAGAGCAAAGACTGAACCCACAACCCACAACCCACACCTCACATGCCCAGTAGCTTTAGGAAAATAAGAAAGGCACTGATGTCAGCTGATACTCAAGGTTTCAGCGTCCAGATCTGGACAAAAAAAACAAACACGGCTGACTGTGGATGCAGCTGCACAATCGTCCGGTTAGTCACAAACCCGTAATGAAATCTGATTAATTACATATTCCTGTCAACATCGAGGACATAACTCACACGCAGCAAGTGCTGCGAGTCACCTCGTTAAAAAAATAAAGTGCCGACAGCTCCGTGCAGTTAAACTACTTTTCATAATGACATCATTTCCTCCAAAAGCGTTCAGTTACACATTATTCATTTACGTCGGACTCATTTGCCTGAGGTTTTTATCCCCCTGCAAAACTGATCATTTAGACAGATCAAGACCGCCATCACATATATACCCTCAACAGTCCACTTTATTAGGAACATCTGTAAGCTCATGCAGTTATCTAATTATACAGTCATGTGACAGAAGCATAACACAGTCACATCCAGGTCCCAAATTCAGATCATGTTCACGTTAATCCGAAAGAGGAAAAAGTCTTTGAGACTTACAGTAGATTGCTGGCATTTATACATTTATAAACCTCCTGTAGATGAAACACACTATGTTAGTCATAGAGATCAGAGTAGAATGATCAGACTTATGGAGGATGGCAAAAAAATGTGCATAATCACTTTTTACCACCGTGGTGAACAGAAAATGCGTTTCGGTGTGCATGTCAAAACATCAGGCAGATGGGCTAGTAAAGTAAAGTAAAGTGAAGTGAAGTGAACCACTCTTGATCACTGGGTTGTGGAATTATCCTCCACATTTGGCCACTGGGACCAGGGGCCTTGCTCAAAGACACTTTAGTCAAGTCTTGTTGGCTGCAGGTTCCTTCTGGTGCCAAGGCTGCTTCCTTAACCACAGACTCACAGCTGCCTCTACAAGTGTGACCGATTGGCCAAACTACATCAATAAGAAGGTCTAGTCATAGATTTTTATAAACAAGTGACCAGAAACAAGGTTTATTAGAAATATAGCTTTCAGAAATAGTATTTGCTGGGTTTAAGCACCCTGATTCTAAAATTGCTTATTGCACTAAACAGCACATCAAACCTTTGAGGTGGAGAAGCTGCAACAGAAGCTACAACTGTCCATATAGATCATGTACCACGGATCCAAGGCATCAGAGTCCCAGGCATCAGACTGTTCCTTTATTATGATGTTTGATGTCTGAAGCTCCTGACCTTCACCAGTCTCCTGCCAAATGCTGATTCTACAGTGTAGCTGCATGAATACCGAGGGGTACAGGTGTTCCTAACAAAGTGGACGGTTTGCTGCTGTCTCTACAGATTTTCTGTCTGGTTCGGGTTCCTCTGAGAACAACATCCCGACATGACGGGACACAACTGCAGCTATTAATCATCTCGAACTATAAAAACAGTGTGTCGTATTTCACGTGCAATAAAGACATCGGATTACTTCAGAGTCGTCTTGTCATCCGTCTCAGCCCCGCCTCCGGCCTGACTTTCCCGCCGGTTTCAGCTAATAAAAACCTCTTCACATGATTATAAACTCAGCTTCGACCTCTCGCATTCTGCACATCGACCTACAGTTTATCTGCTGAAGTCTGACTTGACTCTGTGTTTGTTAAACACATGACTGTTCCTTCCCTTCGATAAACACTCGCAGATCTCGGACAGTTCTCCTGAAGTGAGGATGAACACAAATCGAGTATCAGCATGTTTTAGGTCACAGTCATCATTTCAAACACTGCGTACTGATGATACCAACTTTATAAGACTAGTACAGACATGAGAGAGAGAGAGAGAGAGAGAGAGAGAGAGAGAGAGAGAGACAGACCAAGAGAGAGAAAAAAGACAGTGGAAGCAGTAGAAAAAGACATGACAGAGAAAGAGGGAAAACAATGCAAAAGGACAGACAGAAAGAGAGAGAGAAAGAGAGCAACAGAGACAGACAGAGAGACAGAGACAGAGCGAGAGAGAGAGAAAGAGACAGACAGAGAGAGAGAGACAGACAGACAGAGAGAGAGACAGACTGACAGACAGACAAAGAGAGAGAGACAGACAGACAGACAAAGAGCGAGAGACAGAGAGAGAGAACTGCTGCAAACTCCAATCACCATAAAGCCAAAATGTGACCAAAGAAAAGTGTTCCCTCACACAGCTGGTCCTGTCACTGACTTCATTAACAAACTCTAACACTGTTCAATGTCAGGACCAATTTACACAATCAGACCAAACCAAATTATCACACTCCTAAACCAGAACTCCATCACTGGAACACACAGACACAGGCACAGAGCAGAATGTAGTGCTGATAATCAGGCCCTAAAACGACACTGTAGAGGACTATCTGATCACAGTGACTGATATTAAACACAGAACCACATTGAGCACAGTGACTGATATTAAACACAGAACCACATTGAGCACAGTG
>JAOVVF010000031.1:13136852-13141760 GCA_028565595.1 Duopalatinus emarginatus | reverse complement strand
CAGTGACTGATATTAAACACAGAACCACATTGAGCACAGTGACTGATATTAAACACAGAACCACATTGAGCACAGTGTCTGATATTAAACACAGAACCACATTGAGCACAGTGTCTGATATTAAACACAGAACCACACTGACACAGTGACTGATATTAAACACAGAACCACACTGACACAGTGACTGATATTAAACGTAGAACCACACTGACACAGTGACTCATATTAAACGTAGAACCACACTGACACAGTGACTGATATCAAACGCAGAACCACTGGGAGAAAAGACAGAAAGCAGCCGTTTAGCAGCACAGTTTATATCTGTCTGTCATAATGTAAGGGGCAGTGAATGACACACCTAGTCACACACACACACACACACACACACACACCACCACCACCACCACCAAATATGCCCGCCCTGTCTGTAAAGACATTTATGTATAAATTCTAAATGTAATATCTGTTGTTCTCTTTCTTTTGTGTGTGTGTGTGTGTGTGTGTGTGTGTGTGTGCATATGTAAGTCTGTGTGTGTATGTATGTGTATATGTATGTGTGTGTATGTATGCATACGTGCGTGTGTGTGTGTGTGTGTGTGTATGCATAAATATGCATACGGGTGTGTGTGTATGTATATGTATGTGTGTGTATGTATGTGTGTATATGCAAACATCATCATTAGTTGCAAGCATAATGTTCTTTTGTGTTACTCAGTTTATTTTCCCTTAAACAAAACGTAGTTTTTATACTTTAATGTTTTAAATGTTCCTTTTCCCTCCATCATGCTTTAGTAACACTGTAATTGAATATGGCCATGATAATAAAGTTGTTGAATTGAGTTGAATTGAGTTGAGTTGAGTTGAGTACAGTCAGAGGAGTGTGAATGAACATGACTATGAGCCTTGTACAATTAGCTCTATTCAGTTCTTATAATCAACCAACCTAAGAAAGCAAAGTCCTGACCTTCACCCTGTTGACCTCAACAGACCACTCAGCTCATTAAGATGGAGACACTCTGTCCACTAGAGTCAGGAGATTTATAAAAAAACAGCCAAGATACAACCTGGGTAAACGTCACAGACGTCTGGCAGTCCCTGGACTCCAACATGATGGACGTCTAGAGGTTCCTGGACTCTACCTTGGTATCTATGACTCAACCCCAGGCATCAGCGTAAAGTAACCTCCAAAGGACGACTGCTGGTTAGATCTGATTTGGTTGATGCGCATGTTAATGGTCTGGCAGTACGTCGGACAAGTACACGTTTTTTAAGGTGCGGTAACTTTCCTGGGGTTTCAAACCCATTAATGTCAGCACTGGGTTGAGAAACATTCCATCAACTGAAAATCTCCGACCAACTCCAGGGCTGTGTTTAAAAACTGACATTGATGTATGATAGACGATTAACATTATAGGCATGGCGGGAAAAAATGAGTGCTAGCTGCTAATAGTCAGTACAGTGAGTGTTGCATCACTGATATACTGATCTCATGGTGGCTACTAAAAATGAGTTGGTAATTGCAAGCCAACTGCAAGACTTGATTAACTAACCTGTAAATTTCACCGATTGATAAATCAGCAACCTGGTATACGAGCAGCACCTACCAGATACTCCCGGCTACTTTACAAATCTATTTGAAGATTTCTTCAAGCGAGTCAGAGTTAAAGAATGTAACTTGGCAGTTGCTCACAGAAACATAGAGACTAGATTTAAAATATGATGTGCTTTCATGGCCAGTTATTTGGACTCTGTCCCATGTAGTAGGAGTTCAAAGCAATCAGCACGTGGGTAATTGGATTGTTCCAGAGGCCCTGTGCTGGACTAAGCACGGCATTGTCCAGGATCCCAGCCTGTAATCAGGGCTGGAAGACCACAGCCGATGCCAGAGTGCTACAATTACTATATAAACTTTCCAAGACTTGACTAAAAAAGATCTGAAAAGAGCAACGGAGCAAAAAAAGAGAGAGAAAGTGATAAGCAGGGTGACTGCAAGAGACTGATGGAAACCAGGGATCCGGTCTGGAGCCCAGAGACAATAGGCAAAAAATGTGAACAGATAAGATTAACATGGTGCTGCCTTTTGCAAAACAACCCTGAACCAGAAGTTTAGGAGGCCAAACGCCTTAGATTCTGTGTCACCAATCAGAACTGTTGAGCAATTGAGCACACTCAGAGAAGCACGGAGACGAGTTACAGTCTCTAAGTGCTTAATTTCGCTGGAGGGCCACAGGGAAATCAAAGCTCCTAAAATGGAGCGCAAGTTTACAGACAGGCCCGAGTCCCAACAGATGGCCAAGTGTGTACGATCTCTGTGTCCGGATAGAGCTGCTCTCATTACACCAACTCCAGCACAGGCAAGCCCACCGAGCACTCCTCTAGTGAAAATAAACACTCATTAGGGTTTCCTCCACCTAGCAGCCTCAAATGATACAGCTGGGACCACTCCGAGTGCAGCCAAGGCACGAGATAAACCTCAAGACAGCAGTAGTTCGAAAGAAAATGGACTAAAAATGAATTTATATGGACAGTGGTGTAGTTTTGAACTAGTTACAGTGCAAATAAAGTGGAGTAGACAAGATAGAGGAATATACTGGAATAACTGGATTTACCCAAAACTGGACTTTACTGGGTTCTGGAATTAGGAGGGGACTGAATTCGCCCAAAAAACTGAAATGTACAGGATACTAGAACTAGGAGGGGACTGGGTTTACCCAAAATTGGACTTGACAAGGCAGTATAACTGAGACCAGACTGGGTTTTACAAAACTGGACTTTACAGGGCACTATAATTAAGAGACGCCTGAGCAAGTGACTAGAATTTGGAGGAAACTGGATCTACCCAAAACTGAAATGTACAGAATACCAGAATTAGGAGGGGACTAGATTTACCCAAAACTGGGCGCTATAATTGAGACAAGACTGGATTTACCCCAAACTGGATTTGACAGGGTAGTATACTTTTGTCAAGACTGGATTTACCCCAAACTGGACTTGACAGGGGAATATACTTTTATCAAGACTGGATTTAACAAAAGTGGACTTTACAGGGCACTACAATTAAGAGGCAACTGTACAGGGTACTAAAATTAGGAGGGGACTAAATCTACCCAAAAACTGAAATGTACAGGATACTAGAACTACAAGGGGACTGGATTTACCCAAAACTGGGCAGTATAATTGAGACAAGACTGGATTTACCAAAACTGGACTTTACTACAAGGCACTACAATTAAGAGGCGACTGTGCAGGCTACTGGAATTTAGAGGGGACTGATTCTACCCAAAACTGGTGTTACATTTACATTAATGGCATTTGGCAGACATCCTTATCCAGAGCAACTTGAATGCTTTTTATACAACTAAGCAGTTGAGGGTTGAGGGCCTCGCTCGAGGGCCCAGCAGTGGCAGCTTTGTGGTGATAAATTTTAACTCATGACCTTTTGATTAGAAGTCCAACATCTTAACCACTGAGCTACCACTGATATCCAAGAAGAGGAAGATACAGGATTTACAAAACCTGATGTTTGGGTGATAGGGAGGCACCTATTCTGACCTTGACAGAACACTACATTTATAGGGAATTATCAAATCTGGGGTTGGTGGGATACTAGAGTAAGGAGGGTTTGACAGTGGTTGGGAGGGTACTAAGGTTGGGTACTCAATTGAGCATATGTAGAAGGACCTCCGTTTACCACATGGGAGTTGTCCAGGTATTGCCTTTAGAATGGATCACAGTGAAGCCTTTACTGAGACACTACCACTGGATGGTTACAGGAGTTTGGAGGCCACTGAAATTACTGCCACTCTGGAGTTGGTTGGGTGTTAAATTGAAAAGGTCTTGCACTCGCTACCGTGTTGGAGCTGGCAAAATATCGACGTTAGAAGGTCCCGAATTTATCACACCAGAGTTAGCAGTTTAGAAGGTCCTGAATTAGTGCTGCACTGGAGTTGGCAAGGAACTGAATTTAGAAGGTCTTGAATTTATCACCACACTGGAGTTGGCAGAGTGTTGGATTTTTTCGAAGGTCCTACTCCAGTGATTTACTGCCACACTGAAATGTAAGTAGACTTGTAGAGACCGTGGATTTCTGCGAGTGTTGGAGTGAAAGAGGTCGTTTTTTTAAAATTGCAGTACCCCTCCCTTCCTCATGGTACTCTGTCTAGTTCCATTATTCTCTGTTGTTTTCCTAACTACTCCCACCCCCACCCCTACCCCAGCCTGCAGTCACCTCTGCTCCACTCTTGCCTCTGTACAACTTCCATCTGTGCAAACCCAAATTTTACAAGCATCTGAGGACAGCCGCACAAACCTCAGTCTCTTTTTCTTACTCTCCCTTTTTCTCCCCCTCCGCCAACCTTACCGCCGCCCGTTCATTCCTTAACTGTTTAAGTCAGCTCTGTCCCACATCAGCCCTTCTGATGATTCAGGAGATTCAGAAAGATCAGATTGAGACTGCGATCATTTATCTTGCGGTAAACCTGCTGAGTATTTGCTTGAACAACATGAAGGTCCAAAAGAAGCCTTCTTTTTCTCCCCGGTCTCTCCCTTTCATACTTTCTTTCTATATTAGGGCTGGCCGGGCTCCAGAGGAACACTTCGCTTCCCCTATGGTGTTTTTTGAGGTCGGGTAGTAATGTCGAGGTGTGCTGAGGATACACAGGGGTGATGGATGGGCTCAAAAGGGGCTAATAACCTCGAGACCTCAAATGCCCAGCGGTCCTATTCAAAATCTGCACAGGGAAGGTGTGGACAAATCGCTAGGTCTGGGATTCTTGGCTGTAAATGGGTTGAGAAACAAAGAGGATCATCAAAAACTTGATGCGTCATTACTCAAACCAAGCGCTCGTGGCACGATTAGATTCAATTTTCCATTCAAAAAGATGAATAATGTTAATTTTGCCACTTCCT
>JAOVVF010000031.1:13126852-13131852 GCA_028565595.1 Duopalatinus emarginatus | reverse complement strand
TTTATAATAGAGAGATCTACAAACCAAATCACTCAGATATAAATCTTACTTTCAGTCTGAATAACACAATATTATATTTACTGTTATTTCCTGTTCACTCCAGAATAAAAGTCCCATGTTTACGGTTGTGCCACGCTGACATTTGAAAGTTTTTGAAAAGTTTTTCAGTGATCTCAACAACTTTAAAAATAAGTAATTGTAACATTTGGTTAATTTTAAAAATTTCAATATAGTCACACCACATTTTATTAAGAAGTTATCGTCATTAAAACACAGTTTTTATTATTTGTTCATTTGCATGGATGGTTGCACCACCTGACATTTTAGGGGTTTGAATACAAACATACAAAAGAATATAATTATTAGAATGAACTGAAAACGAATTCAGTCTTTAATAGATTTGAATTATTTTAAATAAAATAATAAACAAGCAGGTCATATCACTCACCTGTATATTTAATTTTCTTAATATGCACTTTTTCATGTATTTAAGTATATAAGTAAGTCTTTATTTACGAATGAGCCAAATGATGTTGGTAATGAGGTAACACGGTTTGATACCAGGTTAAACGAATACGTTGGTAGTTAAACATTGCAGCTGTGGTACAAATCTAAAAAAAAAATAAACAAGTGTGCTAATTGGCTATGAATGATTTCATTCCTCACGTTTTTACACGATTATTAGTAAATAATTTATTCGTTTGTTATGTTGTTTATAATCCCCACTTTAGACAAGCTGGTGGATTTGCTCGAGGCGACGCTGGCAGTGAAGACTGCGACTGGGACTCGTTCTTCATCAACGTCTAAGTAAATAATGAAGAGCTGTCAGCAGCCGGCCGGCTCTAATTATGACAAGCAGCCATGAGGGCTGCGTTCCCATGCCAGCTGAATGCACCTGTCCCATTAGCATATGAAATAACACCATTCACAAATAAAACAGAGAAAAGGTTTGTTTACTGAAGATTAGAAACAAGGAAAGCGCAGCATAATGAAGTAGCACTACATGTGGGGAACAATTAGCGCTATACACGGCCTGCATTGTGCCCCCGAGCGGCTCCAAGACAATCCTCAGACATCTGCTGGGAACTCGTAACGTGGGAAAACGTAGCGCAGAAGCGAGAAGGATTCTGCTCAAGCTCGAGTCAGTTTCAGACGGATCCGAAAAAACTTAAGTTATTAATATACTACTAGTTATATAATAAAAAAAGTTATTAAAGAAATTATTGGCAGCAGGTGATAAAATTATTAGCCAAAAGCTGCAAAATGCTAATTAAGATAAACAAACAAACAAACAAATAACAATAATAATTAAAATATAATAATAATACTGAGAATAAAAAACTACTGCAAATTAATGTAAAAGTTTAAAACAAACAAAACTGATGTTAAAAAAGATGTTAAAAATAATAAAACTACATTTACAATGATAAAAGAAATTGATCATAAATCACTGACAAGTGATTAAACTATTTGATTTAATAAGAATACAAATTATTTATTATATTTTGTCATTAATAATAATATAATAATATAATAATAATAATAATAATTTTTATTTGATGTATTGATATATTGATTATTATAGATTATTATAGTCTAAATAATTGAACTATAAATAAATAAAATAAATAAACAAATAATAAATAAATTTAAATTATTAGTATTATTTTTATTAAATAAAATTAAGAGGACTTTCCTCAAGTTCATAATCCAGATAAAATAAAATAAAAATAATAAGTAATTTTTTTTACTGATAAACTGCACAGATTTGTACAAGCATTAGTTTTTCTGTGACAAATTAAAACTCTCTCCTCCAAATCATAAAGAACTACCGAGCTCAGCGATACTGCAGACCTCACCAGGGTAAAACTAAACTAAAGAAATTAATAATGGGATTTGAAATGCTTTTATACAGTACACACTTCCTGTTCAGAGTAAACACTTCCTGTTCGGTGGGCATTAACGCTTTAACGGTATCTGATGACGTGCGCTTTCTTCACCTCTGACAGTAGCAGGTTGTTTTCCTGTGACTGTTTTAGTGTCACCTGAACCTGTTCACCCCATCCACAGACACACACACACACACACACACACACAAACACACACAGAGAGAGAGAGAGAGCGGTGCTGCAGGTGAAAGACAGAGAGTCCTGGTGTGGGAACGGTTGCCAGAGCAGCAGAACGGTTCCAGTCGTTTCCTCGAACAATGCTGCGGCTCTCACGCAGTCGCAGTCGCACTGCGCTGACTTTTTCCTGCGCACTGCCTCAGACGTGCACACAGAGGCTCTGTGTCCAATCAATACCACTCCCAGAGAACCTGAGCTCCACATGCCTTTCTATATTCCGCTGGAGTATTACACAGTGTCGGGTTACGGCTTTCTAATGCGCTGCGCTCTGTTTTAACGCCCCCCTGTGACACGGGCGTCTGAGTCTGAGACAACTTGCAGTCAAACAAACCTTATATTCAGATCGTCTGATCACTAATTCACCTGGATTTTAGCTAAAAGAGAGGAAATAACCCGATGCTGAGGGTTTGTCTGTACAAATGTCTGACATCTACATGTGCTAGTAATTCTGTTAATTGACTGGAGGTGCAGACGTGCAGGTGTTCCAGGTTTATTAAAGGAAAAGTCCAAGCGGAAACTCAATAAATGCTAAGATGCTAATGCTATTTTGGTAGCAAAAATGGTGGTGGATTGTTGTTACTCCTCTGACAAGTTAGTAACACAATAGCTGGAATACAACTACTTTTAGTCTTGATAATCAGCCAAACAGCCAAACAAACAAACAAATAAACAAACAAAATCATATTATTAAATCATATTATTTACTACAATTATTGAATTATATTAAAAATATTCCTTAAAAATCAACAATACAAACACCGCTGCTAAAATTATAATACAGAAAAAATTGTAAAAAAAAAATCAATCAATAAATAAAATAATATTTTTTACAGATAATGACGATCTTTTGCATTATTTTTTTTGCGACAAATAAAAAGTCTTTACTCCAAATAATTAGTAAATTATTGAACAAATTTCAATTAATAAAATGTAAACATAAATAAGCTTAAATGAACATAATTCTACTTTAAATAATAAAAACATATATTTAAACAAAAATAATAACTTAAAAAAAAATCCTAAAAGTTCCTCAGGAGATTTTGTAGGAATGTTGATATAAATGCATGACTCTGAGTCCCAGAATGCAATGCAGGTATGCAATGCGGGTATATGCCACACAAAAGAGTTAATGACACACAAAAAATGCAAAAAATCCTAAAAAAAAAAAATAAATAAAATAAAAAAAACAGAAAAGACCATGAATGATAGGTTTGCCTGAACGCTAATATGTTTAAACACATGTACAGATGATGAAGTGACAGAAACGGACAGAGCCGGACTGACCGAACAACGCTTTTTTTAATTTGACGTAGATCTCACTGCAGCACCATCAGCAAGAGCTGAACTGCATCATGGGTAATGCATGAAACTATTTGAAAAGTAAAAAAAAAAATTTAACTAAACAATACTGGGCCCCTGAAGATACATAGATTAATATAGATCCATAAAGATTCATATTTCTTAGGATAGAATTTTCCTTTAAAACCAGTATAACAGATAATAAAGACGACTAAATGATGTTTAGAGAGGGGGACAAGCTAACAGTCAGGCCACAGTACTCAATAAAGAAGCGTAAACTAGATAACAATGTACATGACTCAGCTCAATTTCCATACTATCAGGTATCAGTTTTATAATTAAACCCAGTCTAAACCTATACAATGACTTCATATCTTTCTGGATGTATTTAGCAGGAATAAGACTGGAAGTCAAAGTAAAGTGTCCTTCCAGACATGACAAAGATCAAGTGAAGAAACTACAAATATTACAAACTAAATAAAACATCTTAAACAGAAAAGAGAGTTCATCGCTGGTGGTCAACGCTACAGTCAACGCTAGTCAATCGTATTTCACTCTTGAAGACTCATATTTTACTTACAGCTGAACAGAAGTGAAACAATTTGCTTTTCCAAGCTAATTAACATAGCATGCTAATGCACTTTACGCTAGCGGTTGATATAAAGAGCAAGGCTCGTATCCTGAATGTGTGAACACACAAACAAAGTTAAATAAAATGTTCAGTGATTGATGAACAACACTGAGCAGGTTAACGGCTCAGACTGAACACAGACACAACGCTGAAGAAACACTGACAGGCCACCATATGGAAGTGAAGTACGATTGCTAACAGGTGAGCATCATTAGCGCAGATCATGTGACTGTGATTTGCTTGCCTGAAGCAGAAATCTGAGCATCTTTAGCCATTTAACCAGTGAACTCTGAGACATGCAAAGCACCAGCATGGATTTAGGAATGCTAGGAAAAAATGCTCGCTAATGCATGCTAGCATCCATTAGTAAGGATTATCGAGGATCGCCTGGTCACTGACTGTTTAATCTCTCTCTCTCTCTCTCTCTCTCTCTGTATTGAGCTCCACAGAGTCATTATGCCCAGGTCACAAAGGTCATGACCCTTTGATTTCTGTTTTGATTCGGTATCACGCTGCTCATTTTACGGTTAAGTACAGAATACACACAGAACTTGCCATACCATTCCATGTGGACAGCGTTGCTATAGAAACCATAACGTATTAGAACATATATATATATATATAAAATGATCCGTATAAATGAATCTGACGCACAACAGTACCTATTGATCTGCCAACCTGCCGTTAAATAGAAAATAGAAAAAATCTCCAGCCAGAATATTTACCAGATCTATCTATCACCTATCTATCCGCCTGTCATCCATCCATTCATTCATACATCAATCCATTGATCCATTACCCTCTCCCACCCACCTATCAATCTACCGATCAGTCTATCTTTCCTTCCATCCATATGGCAAAATCCATCCCATCTATCTATCTATCTATCTATCTATCTATCTATCTATCTATCTATCTATCTATCTATCTATCTATCTATCTAT
>JAOVVF010000031.1:13032265-13044437 GCA_028565595.1 Duopalatinus emarginatus | reverse complement strand
GCCTCATACATGCGTCTGGAAAGTCATGCAAGAAGACGCCGGTCGAGGGTTTTGAGCTTATTTGGATATGACACACGATAACAGAAACATGAATGGAGTCACATTTGACTTTAAGCGTGGTGAAGGTGGAATGGTGTGGAGTGGAGGCTACAGACGAGACAGACATTACGTTCGCTTACCAGTTTAATTGCCACGTATTCGTTGGTGTAGAGGTTCTTGCCGAGCCGCAGCTCCCCGAAGTTCCCGCAGCCGATCTTCTTTCCCACGCGGAAGTTGGGTCCGACCATGAGGACGCCGGAGTTCCCGCCGGTACCCCGGCCACTTTGCCCGGGCCTCCCCCCGCCCGGTTTGGACATCCTCCTGCCCTCGTCGGCCTCTGCCCTCCCCCCTCTCTTATCAAAATCCATAAGCTTGTGGTACCCTGGCCTCTCCACGGTTACTCGCCGGCCATGCAAAGCAAAGAGGCGTCAAAACAAAGGCCGGGGAGGGTTACCAGGGAGGGTGGGGCAGGGTTTATAAAACTGTACACAAATCACGTCCGAATCCACGCGTCACGTTAATCCTTCACGTCTGGAGCACGTCACTGCCGCACCGAGGCAGGTTGTGCCGGCATGGGTATGCTTACATGCGTGAAAAACGCCCACATGCACCCGCACACACATGCACATACGCTTACTCTTTCTCTTATTCACTCACTCACTCTTTCACACACACACACACACACACACACACACACACAATTCCTGCTACTGGATCCAATCAGCCGCCGCTGAACGTCCACTTCGCCTCCGCATGGCTTCCTCAGAGTCACTCGATGGAAAAAACCTTCTTCATGTCCAGAGACGAAGGCGGCAGCAGAGGGTCAAGTGCTGAAGACACAAGCTCCTTAGTTACCTGGAAGATAAAAAAATTAAACTTTCGATTAGGAGAAGAAAAGCGTTTCTTAACTACAATTCGCACTACTTCAAGACATCACATAAACCTGACAGTGAAATCACCTCTGCCTGGGCATTAATCCACCAGCCTGGAGACATTAGCATTTCTGATTAACACTCGCCAGAGAAAACACACTGAACAGATTTCTAATGTTTACATGAAGTCAGACAGGAATAAAAAGAGCGACGTGACCGAGCAGCGAGTGCACCGTCTAAGAAAAACACACACTGTTCAACAGGGGTTGGAGGCATTTATCCGTCCGGGACGTAACAAACTGAAAACGAGGTGCATACCGGTCATGGGATTTTACAGCGTGGAACACAGAGGTCGCAAATTACAAGCCAAGCAACGCTCGTATCGGGTTCAACAACCTCACTGTACTCCCAATGTCCCGGAGTAGAGCCTGTACTCATCCAGATAGGTCACGGGTTCGGACAGAATTAATATAAATAAGATCTCCGATTATTTCCTGATGTCCTGTTGACCAAACTGTGACCGATTACTAACTAATGCGTACTATAAGAGCCGTCATATCTATTCGATTTGTCCATTCGTCCAACTGAATCAGTGTCAAATTCTTCTTTGATATGTTATATACACATAATCAGCCATAACATTAACACCATCTGCCTAATCAGTTCTGACCTGACGAGACATGGACTCCAAAAGACCTCTGAATGTGTTCTGTGGTACCAAGATGTTCGTAACAGATCCCTCTGTGAATCTTCTGTGGAATCAGACCATATCGGACATCTTCAGAAGAGCAGGTCTTGTGGGTGTGTCCCAGTATACAGTGGTTATTACCTACCAAAAGTGGCCCAAAAAAGAAGAACCGGCGAAGCAGTGACCGAGTCATCGGAGACCAGGATTCAGTGTACAGTGTAAAGTGAACTATTTGCCTACTATGCTTGCACACCAAGGAATGTGACCTCCGCATTTAACCCATTCATGCAGTGAAATATACACACACCAGTGAACACTAGGAGGCAGTGAACACATTTGCCCGGAGCAGGGCAAGCCTCAAACCACGGTGTCAGTGCAGTAGTTTAGGTGCCTTGCTATTGAACCCGGGTCTGAACCTGGGACTGAACCCGGGACCTTCCGGTCACGAGACTGGTTCCCTAAGCACTAGGCTACGGCTGTAGGGTGTGAACGTTAGAGCATCTGATCAGAATCTACAAAAGATCCACAAAAGGACCTGTTGCAAACAACTTGGACCCAGAAACCACAGAACACCTTCAGAGATCTTCTGAAGCCCATGCCTCGACAAGTCAGAGCTGTAGGCAGGTGGCAATAATGTGTCTTATCCATTTTTGTGTGTGTATACACACACACACACTTATTAAAATCCCTCATATTCTTACACTTAATCATTTCTGCTGCTGATTTGAGCACTGACTACTCACTAGATGTCTAATACGTCCGACCCCTTGACAGGCTTTTTAGTCCACATCCCCAGAACACACACACACACACACACACACACACACACACACTTCTACAGCTATGGATTGGGCTCCGTTTAGCAACAAAACAAAAAAAGCACAACCCCAACACATCATATTTAATTCACAGTTTGACTGCAGTGACTAAAGTTTACTAGACGCCTTCACTCACTCAGCTGACCCAGGACCAGTTGTTTTGGTCTGTAAATGCGTGCATTCTTGCCTGCATAAAGAAGATAAACACGTCAGGGTTGGATTCAAACGACACCAAGCTGTATATGTTAAAACACACACAAAAAAACTGTAACAGAGATCAGTGTGTCACAGGCGTCAGCTTACAACTTTCCTATAACTCTTCACGCTGTGGCGCGCACACACGCACACACACACACACACATCTGAGTCTCAGAAACAAATTTGTAAATAATGAGCACAGCTAAATCTGTTATCAGGATTCCGTATTTAATACTGACGACATCCTGATAAACACACGTCCACAGCGCTGGTCAAGTCTTTCTTTTCAAAGCTAGTTGTCTCAAAGTTGACTTTAGCGTTTCCATAGAAACACACTTACAAAAATGTACATGTATAATCATGGTTTCTACAAGGAGATGTTAGGGAAGCTCAGCGTCAGCGCTTTCTAACAGCGACTTCTCTATTACAGTAAAACTGAGCGCAAAACTTTTACATTTCTCCGTAACACAACAAGACGGGACGCATGAACCTACAGGTACATCAGAACTGAGAACAGGAACGGTTTTTCTAGACGGTTTGAGGCATATTCAAAGTAAATATAAACCTTAACCAGATAGGAAAATTTATGTGGACTGAAAAGCAAAAAAGAATAAACCCCCCGCCCTCCACACACGCACACACTGATCAGCCATAACATTAATACCACTGACAGATTAATTAATAGCATTGATTATCTCATTACAGTGGCACCTGTCAAGGGGACATATCAGACATCTAGTGAACAGTCAGTTCTCAAATCAGCAGGAAAAATGGGCAAGTGTAAGCCACAACATTATAACCACCTGCCTACAGCTCTGACCTGTCGAGGCATGGACTTCACAAGACCTCCAAAAGAGTTCTGTGGTTTCTGCAACTCCGAGATGTTAGCAACAGATCCTTCTGAGGATCTTTTGTGCCAGAAAAAAAACTGGTACAGACGAGTTTATGCAAAACACTTCAAGTTTTTGCTACACACGACTAAAACAGCAGCATCAGCAGAGGTTTGGACTGGTCTATAATTAACGTTCACCACATTAACATGTCTTCCAGCAAAGCTGCGGGCGATGCCTGAAGAAAAGAAGTGAAACAGGTAATGCAGGAACTCTTCAAACTCGCAACACGGCTTCAGCTTGTTAACAAATGATCAACGGTTACCAGGGTTAGGCCTCGCAACCTTTATCAAAGAACATCTAGCACAAGGAAATGTATAGCCACCTCCGAAAGTATTAGAACGGCAAGGCTGGTTCTTTTGTTTATGCTACACTATGAAGATATCGGGGTGTAAGGTCAAGAGAGGAAATGAAATGATAGATCATACAGATCATAACTTTAAGCTTCATTCCTCTAGACAGGCTAAACGTCTTAGAAAAATGGTGCCTTTTGTTTCAACCCACTCATTTCTCAAGTGATTAGAAGTATTGGAACGAACGACTAAACCTGCGTTTCTTGTTTTCCAGGTGAGTCCTGTTAGATTGATTATATGGTTAACACCTCTGAAGGTTTACCCCTGGTTTGAGTTCTGGGCTTCACCTCCACTGAAAACTGCACTTGTTGATAAAAAGGATAAACCAACCAGAGAGATGTCCACAGGAGATCTATAAGTATTTCACAACGAAATACAAAGATGAGCAAGAAAAGCTGTGGAACTGATCTAATTCATATCTCATCATGTGGCAAAACAACCACCAAGAACATATCGCCAGTGCAACAAAAGACTTCGGGGGGGAAGGTTTTAGAAGGTTAATCACCAGACGCTGCCGAAGTGGGCACCATTTAAACTCTTCAAGAGGAGACAGAAGAGAGAGCAACCCACAACAAATGAAAAATGCTGAGATACACGTCTGGAAAAGCATCAGCAGTTCTGTGACATCAGCAGGTCAACCATCTGTTCCTATACTTTTGCTCATTGAAAAATTTACTTGTCTGCCACCATAAGCTGCACTGTTCAACACATCTAGATCATTTCAGCTTTCATTTCATTATACTGACGTCTCATTCATTTGATGACCTCAAACGTAAATGTCTTCAGTGAAAAGCTAAAACAAAACAATGGCTTTGCTTTTCCAAAGGTTTCAGAGGAGACCACAGGCAGTCATCAGTCATATAACATTTAACATTTAATAATCAAGGACACAGAAACATTTAAACGTAAGGGTTGTTCACCCAACGTCATCGCTAAATAATATAACAGTAGAAACGAGAGTAATTTCTCAGCCTGAACCCAATCAGGACATGAGCACCAAATGTAGACAAGACGTAGACAGGGACCTTCCAGTCTACGGCTGGATATGAACATTGTGCAGCATGGACAAACCTGTTCCTCATATGGACAGACATGTGCAATGGACATTTGGGCTTAGACCCGAAAAAAATTAGCCAATTTCGTACGCTGATAAGTAGATAAGTGTCTGGCGATTCGATTTGATTGACGATTCGATTCAGTAATGTTTTTTCTATTCACATGGTTTATAAATTTTGTTTCAATTATGTGATTGACAAGATGAAAATAACAATGTATGAAATCTTTTTGCATCATTTAATATTTATACCAAAAATAGGATTGTGCATAAAGATCTGTAAATTAAATGACCAGTATTAGGTTCTCGTAACTGTCTGACTTTTTCTTTAATTAAAAAACTTTAGTCTACCACAGTGTATTAAACCTTTAACTGAAAATAAACCACAGCCTAGTCATAGTGCGATACTGTGTTTATATTTTGTATAGTTTTGTCTGAATGGAGTCCGTTAGCATGGAGCTGGTTAATTAGCTTGCTGTACGGTGGACTAGACGGCCCTCTTCCATGGTGGCCGAATGGACACATGATGCGATAGGCAGTACACTCGGGAGTAGGAGAGACAAAAAAATACAAATGAAACATGTTTTAAAATCAATTTTTGGGCATTTTTGAATCGATCACCAGAACTAAGAATCACAAGAACAGCAATGTCAGTGGCAGTGACGACTATAAAATCTTTATACCTCTATAGCATTTCTGTAGGAGTACAGCTCTGCCCTTTGGATAAATTATAGCACTACGACTCAAAACAGTAACCTGTGTCCTGTTTTAAGGGCTGCATCCTTCAAACGGCCTGGTCAACGCAAGTGTATCCTTCTATCCTTTTAATTGTCAAACCTAGTTCCTTCTTGTGTCACCACCATGCAACCTTTGATATGTTGTGTGAAAGATCCACCTGTTGGATCCTTTGTAGCCATGAAATAGGAGGACACAATTCTTCGTTGCACATGAAGCAGCCTAACGCAAACCGTCTTCACATGTAGCCTCTGAAGGAAGCAACCTCTAAATCGAAACACAGCAGGTGTGTTTGATTCACATCCTAAAGCTGCATCAATTCACGTTGTCACTGCAATCAAACCACACTGATGTTTGATTGGGTACAGACTGAGATCAGCTCACTCAGAACTAAAATGACTGACTAAAGTAACACACTGAAGGAGAGAACACACCAGGGTTTGAGTCAAACGAACTGTATGTTAGCACCACCTATGAAAAAAGGTTTGGGATCGGGTTGTGGGCGGGGCTTATAATCACTTGTGTGGTTATAATCAGTTGTGTGGCTTGATTCGTAATTTCCATTTCAAAACTATGGTAGATTCATCACCACATGATTGTCTTGCATGACTTTGTATACTGTAGTATAATCATTTCCCTTCACTGGACCTCAAAGAGCCTCAAACCCGTTCCAGCATGACGGCAGATGTGTCCCATTTCAGGGGCCACATCCTTCAGAAGGTGCATCTGAAGACCGACTGCATCACAGCAGCATGACTTCATGATGTCCTATTTGGTTGGCTCCTGCATATGAACATATCCCATGGTTCACTGGGTTACAGTGAGGCAAACAAGACATCCCATTTTCGTTCGGCCTTCGCTGTCTACTCAACCTTCAAAGGATACACCTCCGTAGACCACCTTTGTAGTCTTTCCAAGGATGCAGCCCCTGAATAGGAACACTGCTAATGTCCCTGTGCACAAAGCGAACTCCATGAAGACATTGTGCATTAAGGTTGGAGTGGAAACCTGGAGTGCCCTGAGCAAGATGTTCAACAAGCACATACAGGTGTGGTGTGATGGTCAGAAGTCCAGATACTTTTCATATATATTAACCTTTGCATCATGAAATCAGAACCAGGAAGTAATCTGATAAACTGTGATCAATCACGTTACTCAGTGATATGAACCGTTTCCACACATGATCCAGACCATGTTGGTTAATTTGAAACCCAAACCACTATCTTCAGACCTCACAGGCTCAAAAAACAGACTAGAATCAGACTTAAGAGTCTGGGAGCAAATGAGCCGATAAGTGGTACAACACTTCCTAAAACTAAAACGCAAGTTTTAAACCAGCCAGTCGGTTCAAGTCGCCCTGTTTGTGTTGACTGACTAATTCTAAGCAGGAACTAAAACAAAAGAAGTCCAGGATTCATGTACACAATTACCAGCTAAGAAGAATCTGCCCTCAAAACTCACACTCAAGTGGCAGAAAAACAAGTACACCAGTCTAAATCTTGGAAGGACTGCAGAAATAAGACAGGAAATTGACTCCACAAGCTTGTGAGAATATTCTCTAGGTAACAAAACACCATACTTCATGCAGAACGGTCCAAAATTCTGAGATCTGGTTAAAAAAAAAAAAAAAAAAACCTCGTGACAAGTGTTCCTCTAACCATAATCTGGTGTCTGTAGACGTGTGTGGCGGTGCATTGTCCTGTCAGAAGAGGCCAAACCCATCAGAATGAATGCATGACATGAACAGGTGGAACCCGTCAGAAAGGAGACACACGTTCACCTGTCAGACACATTTGTAGATATATCAGGGGTCCCATTAAATGCCAACTAAACAAACTCCCTTCCATTATGGAGCCATCACCAGACTCTGTATGTTACATAGGCTTGTCTACCAGTTTTCTGGCACTTCAGTGCACATATACAAGCGTTCATATTTACTCCAGTGCAGAAGGGGTTTTGTTCAGACAAACTGGACTTTCAGGCAAGTCGCCTAACAGGAAGAACAAACCGCTCAAACATGACGTACAGCACAAACACCAGGATTAGGTAGGTGTTTAGGTCAGAGGAATCATAACGACGTGAGGCGGTGTATTTAATTATTACCTGTCCGGAGGGCTGTAAATCAGTTTTACTAGGCGGGTCGAGGAAATTTGGGGGTTTTGAGGTCTTAGGACACCTATTAAAAACTTAATTAATCTCATTTTGTCCCTTCTTTAATCTTATTTTTTTTATACTCTGCTCTTCTATATGAACTTATAAAATCCTGGATAAATACATGAGGCTTGACTGGACCAGAAGAGGATTAATCAGATCTACAAAAATGCATTTCCTTTGCTAGATCATGCATGTTTCTACTCTTTCATATAAACCAGATAGACCATAGATAAACAGATGCCCCAAATAAATCAATCTCACCTCACGTCTACCTGAACAGTACATGGTTCATGGTGTTCCTTGCTAAGACTAAACCCCAGGAAGGACTGCTAGCTAGCTAGCAAAATAGCCATTAGCCTGCTGGCTAGCTATCCAAGCTAGCAAGGAACCTAGCAACCTGACTAACATTCCCAAACAGTCTTCAGACCCAAAGTTAAGATCCTACACACGATTTAATACAGCAGAGGAACCAGTTTTAACAGATTGATTGATACGCAGAGCAGGTATTATAGATTCTGTGGGATTAAACATCACCTCAACATCAAATACTAAAATAATATAAATATAATATTACATCCATAACTAAGCTTGTAGCCAGTAAGAGTGGACTTCTTTTAGTATTTAAAGACGATGTTGTTAAACTCACACGACTAAACGATGTCTTTATATCTAACAGGATCTGAGACTCCATTAGCTTAGCTAACTAGCTAAGTTAGTGGGATTGTCATTTTTTTTAGTTAGCGCTAGCTAGCCAATGGTTTCTGAAGAAATATTACAGGAATACATTTACCTCTCACGTCTCAAACATATTTATCTCCGTCTAACACCCGTCCACGTGAACTGACTCCTAATCCTAGGGGGAAAAAATTTCGTGACTGAATACGTTTAAAACTCACTCCTTAGCATGCTAGCTAATAATCCAGCACTGGTAATATCATAAGATAAGCTCATACAGCTAGGACGACGGCAGTCCCGCCCTGCTGTGTTGCGATTGGCTAGTCTTATGGACTACACTAATCCGATTGGTTGAGAGTACATATTCCGAGTCTGACTAGCCAATCCTAGAGCAATGGGCGGGAAAAAAGAGTGGGGGGGGATCTGGGTTAGTTTTTAGCCATTTAGCTCGCTGTTAGCTAGCTGGCTAACATTTCGGTTTTCTTGCGATATTTTGATAAGTATGTTTAAGAAAAGGGTAGAATAAGGACAGGTTTTACCTGAAGGTCCGAGTTTGGATGCTGTCAGCCCGTGTATTTCCGTGTTCATGGCTTTAAATGGTGTTTTATTTTATTTCTTTTTTTAAATCCCCACACAGACGAGGCTAAGCGCGGACTCGCTGTTTGTCTCTTTAAGCCTTGGTGAAGTCGGTGCGCGCGAGGCGTCAGCAGAGTCAGTCAGTCAGTCAGTCAGTCCCCATGAGTGCACTTTAACAAACACACCCGGACTGGAGAGACTCCTACTTCACCAACATGTCTCTATCACACACAGTCCTGAGTAATAAACATGTCCTGTAGTGTTAATGAAACACTTCACCCTCACACACCTCAGTGAGAGACGTGTATCCCAGTGCTTCAGGCAAACATGGGGACAAGAACTTCCTCAGAAGCTTCATGACCACTTATCTACACACAAGTCAACAGTCCATCAGTGGATCTTGTGGTTCAGAAACCTACCTTAGGACCAGAAAGTCCAAGCTTTGGGCCATTGACTGACTCGACTGAAGTGCCCTTGATCAAGCCACCTAACCGCTTCACACATTCTTTCTGTCTCACTGGGTTTCCTTTACGTTCCTGTCCAAAACCGTGCTCCCCGAGGTTCTCACCACTCTGGGCACGTGTGCTTACTGCCCCCTTGGTGTGTGTTCACTAGTGTCTACGAATGGGGTCAAATACAGAGGTCGAGTCCACTACACAGTGGTCAAACGAGTAGTACGCTTTCTCTTTCACGTTCGCCTTCTATAAGAGCTTCATCCTGGTCATGGTCACCATAGATGATGGATCCAAAACCTCAGTCCCAGGAGGTCAAGATAGACCCAGAGTGTGTATTAGTGTATTGGTCTGCATTACTCACACATTCACACCTAAGCTCGATTTAGCATCGCTGATCCACCTAGCAGCACTGGTTTGGACAGGAACCTGAAGGAACCCGAGAACGTGTGAAACCCAGAGTTAAGGATTAAACTGGGGATCCGAGAACCTTCCTCTAGTGTGTTCTTTAGGTGTTTATCGGTTCAACCTTTCTACTTGCTCTGTTGTAAGGTTCTGTGTAGACCCTCTGAAGGTTCTTGAAGGTGTTGATAGTGTAAATATACAGTGTGTCTAAGTAATGACAGTGATTTCTTTTTTTATGGGGGTTTAATGGACAGTTAAAGGTTCTTATCGTCCAACTAAAGGACCTTTAAGGGTTCTAAACTTAAGCAAAGTGTAAAAGAGGCACAGGGCTCCCTCTGTAGGTGGAAGCATCACCAACACCAGCACCATCATTCATTCATTCATTCATACACCTAAAATAAGCGCTTTGTCTTGGTCAGGGTCACAGTGTCCATCCTTGAAACTCCGAACATAAGGCAGATACTTCCTGGACATGATGCCATTTCAACACGTAGCGCACATACACACACTCTCACCTAGGTGCCATTTCGCACCACTGATCCACCTACTGGCCTGTTTTTAAAAGGCGGAAAAATCCAGAGAACCAGGAAGAAAAACTCTTAGAGAGAAAACATGCAAAACTCACACAGTACACACAGTAACCTGAGCTCCAGATTCGCCGGTGTTTGGGGAGCTGTGTGGTGGTAACATGACCTGCTGCCTCAATGCACAGCCCATGTGAGCAGCATTGTTTACATGCGTGCCTTTTGTACATTTAGGAATTAATAGCAGTGTCTTTAAAACGTTTCACTGTTGTCGTGATTGCTTTCATGAACAGCCAGTATGAAAACTGGGTCAAGGCATATCACTGTGAACTATAGGTGTGGCTTATTTGATTGACAAGCCATTAGTAAAAAAAAACTATCATTACCACACACATCCTAAAACTTTTAAGAGTTCTGCAGCCTATCTGAAGCCTGTCCTTTTTCCCACTTTTGTTTCATTTCCGTGTATCTGCACTGGATGCCTCACAGAAAAAAGAAATCTTCTTTCTGCAATTAGTGTCACATGAACAAAATGAGTTTCTGCTTAAAATACCATGACTCATTGTCTCTACTGTGTGCTCATGACTCGGCTACCGGTGAGTAAATGCTCGACCACAGAACCTCTTTTTTATCCCTGACCCGCCCGTGATGATGTCATTGTGTCCAGCAGGCCGGTGACGCAGAAAGAGTTTGCATGTATTGTCTTGCCTACCTTGATGTGCGTCACCACTTAATAGGAATATCAGAATAACATATTCATTCTAAGCTTCATCCTGGTCATGGTCATGATGGATCCAAAACCTCAATCCCAGAAGGTCAAGATACACCCAGAATTGGTGTATTGGTCTATATCACTCACGCATTCACACCTAAGGGTGGTTAAGCATCACTGGTCCATCTACCAGCACTCGTTTGGACAGGAACCTGAAGAAAACCGAGAACATGTGAAACCCTGACAGTTTACCCGGAGTAAACTGGGGATACAGGAGTCACCAAAACCTTCCTCTAGATCGTTCTTTAGGTGTTTATTGGTTCAATCTTCTACTTCTTTCTACTTTCTCTTCTCTCTGTTTACACATGACTTCGTGCCACTGCACAGATCTAACACCATCATTAAATTTGTAGATGACACCATGGTAGTCAGTCACATCGGTGACAGCGATGAATCAGCATACAGGGAGGTGATCCAGCACCTTGTAGCATGGTGTTCCTCTAACAACCCCACCCTCAACTCTGAAATGACCAAAGAGCTTATTGTGGACTACAGGATAAGCAGAAACACACACACTCCTGTCCAGATCAAAGGGGCTGAGGTGTCTCTTTAGCTTTAAGTTTTTGAGTGTCCACATCTCTGAGGATGTTTTTCGGACTCTCAACACCTCTTGTCTGGTCAAGAAGCCACATCAGCGCCTTTACTTCTTGACGAGACTGAAGAAGGACTGTCTATCCCCCCACATGACTGTGTGACAGTGTGGTATGGAAGCTCCACTGTGGCTGACGGGAGGCCTTGCAAAAAGTGGTCATGACCTCTTAGGACATAACAGGCACACAATTACCTGCCATCAGTGACCTTCACCACCAGCGCTGTTTGTGTAGAGTACACAGCATCATCAGGGACTTTTCTCACCCAAGCCACACCCTGTCTAACCTCCTGCCCTCTGGGAGGACATACAGGAGAACATGTGTCAGAACCACTCGGCTCAGGAACACCTTCTTCCCATAGTCAGTTACACTACTGA
>JAOVVF010000031.1:13000941-13011112 GCA_028565595.1 Duopalatinus emarginatus | reverse complement strand
ATACATAAGTGTTTCTGTAGGTCTGAGTGTGTGAGTGTGTGAGTGTGTGAGTGTGTGTGTGTGTGTGTGTGTGTGTGAGATCCCATTCAGAAAGCAACATAAAGTGTCTAACTGAGCAGCGTCCTGATTTTAATAGAATTCTGAACGCAGAGAGACATGTGTCTTTCCCACTGAAGACAATCCCATCAGCTCAGACAGTCCACCAGCTCGGAGTTCCAGCGCTCAGTTTTAAATACATGGCAGACGGACTCGCCTCAGTTGAGGAGTTTGTGTACAAATTTGTGTAAAAACGTTATTTTTTATCATTTCTCTTCACTATATTGTTCATCTGCTGCATGTGTTTATTTTATTGAGCATGTTTTAGACCGTTTTAAGTTGTTTTTAAGTGAACTGTACTGTGTTTATTTAGTAAATAAGACCTGACAGACCGCCGAAGCTACAGTTAGCTTAGCACGCTAGCGATGTTATCTAACCTAGCTGTGTTAGCTATAGCTAGCTAGCGGTGTTAGCTATAACTGGCTAGATAACACATTCGCCCAGGTACTTTTAGGACAGAATACTTTTAAATGACTAACATATACATCACAGTTATTACTGTGTAACTGTAATATAATTATTATGGTGAAATCCATCAAGCTGTTATTAATTGTTATTAATTCAAATTGTTTTGATCAGAGACAAAAGAGGCACAGAGGCCTTAGTAAAAGCTCGGGCCGAGGAGGAGGCGACCTTCACCGGACAGAAAAACTTCACTCAGAGCCGAGCTCTTTAATTTTAAAATAAACATTACAAATGATTTGTTTAGCTTGTTGTCATTATTGTAACTATACTTGGCTCAGTATGACACCAGATCCAGTGGGAACTGGCACATAAATGTCACACTTTTACGAAGCATGATGAACGTTTTCCTAATGCAACTAAAATGTGAAATTAACATAAACATTTTTAATGAAACTTTAAAAAAAAAATTGGGGGGTTAATTGTGGAAACTTCATTATTTCTGTAGGAATTGGGTGTTTACAGCTTTAGTCATTTTATAAGGTTTATTCTGACTATGAAACGTGTCTTAAATGTGCTGCGTACTGAAGGAACGTGACGGTTAGAATGTGAGAGCTGCCTTCATGGGTAAGGACTGACTAGGTACTAGGTATGCCCAGGTACACAGTATATGAATGTGTGTTTCTGTTTCCAGGTGTGTGCACAACCGCGTTCTCACCATCTCACAGTCTAGAGCGTACACTCCTGCGTTTCCATCAGACGATAAAGGTTTGCTAAACGTCTTCACGTAGCCGTCTAGAGACTCCTTACGGCTGTCCTGGACATGTTGCTGAAGACAAAAACCGACAATGTACAGGAACAGCATTTAAACAGACAATCAAAAACAGAAATTAAACACTGGATGAAGTGTTTCAAATCGTTCAACCGGCCAGGAGCTGTAAACCATAAACCACAGAGTAGCTGTAACATGATAAAATAATAAAAATAATATGATTCATATTATTTATGATTATCTGAAAAGAGCCACTGAGGCACGAACTCTACAAGACCTCTGAAGGTGTTCTGTGGTGCCAAGATCTTCTGTGGGATCGGACCCCCCCCCTTCCCCCACAAGACCTGCTGTTTTGGAGGCGATCAGACCCAGTTGTCTAGACATCACAGTTTATGGATCAGATTAACTGGATATAGTGGCACTTGTCAAGGGGTGATATATATTATGCACAACATTAACAGTCACTTCTCAAATTTGACATGTTGGCAGCAAGTAAAATGGGCAAGTGTAAAGATCTGAGTGATTTCAACAAGGACCGGATTGTGACGTCTAGACGACTGGGTCAGATCGTCTTTAGAACAGCAGGTCTTGTGAGGTGTGTCCCAGTATACAGTAGTTAATACCTAGCAAAAGTGGTCAAAGGAAGGACAAAACTGGACCATCCTGTCTGATCCTATAAAGGTTCACAGAAGGATCTGTTGCTAATGTCTTGGCACTACAGATCCCACAGAACACCTTCAGACGGTCTTGTGAGGTCTGGACAGGTCAGAGGTGTTTTTGCAGGTGGTGCGAGACTGAAAGTGCAGTCAGAAGACTTACTTTAGCCACCTGACATCCAGGAGAACCCACCGCACCCAAGCAGCAGCTGTACTGCGTCTCCCAGCCTCCAGACACTGTCACGAACACACACACACACACACACACACACACACACACACACACACACACACACACACACACACCAATGTTAACATTAAAATACACAAAAAATCCATTATTTTGCCTGTTCTTTATTGTCTGTTTTACTGAAACAACTCAAAATTGGACCTTTGTATCTGCGTAATCTGCCCCAGTGGTGGTTACACTCCTCTTTACGAACGCAGTTGCCATTGGCGTTGATTTTGTACTCAGCCCCACACCGGCAGCACACCTTAGAGAAGGCTATGGAGAAACGTACAACATCAACATGATTCCATTTGGGTTCCTCAGAAAACATCTGCCATGATGAGCAGATGAAGCGACACACATAAGAGATGACGTTTCCTGTGTGTCTCTGTGGTGCTGTGAGGTTTTGGGATATTGGGGTGTGTTCATGGGTGAATATGATGATCCAGGGCTGAGTTAGGTTTAATAAATGATACAGGAAGGAGTTCATGATTCAATTTAATGTCAGTGTAAGTAATATATCACATGTGCTAAAGTTAAGCTGAGTTCAGGCTGAAGAAAGTAGGCGTGGTAGGGCGGAGACCTGTGAGGAAAGGCAAGATCACCACCTAGTGGTGGAACGACTGCAGAGCGAGAAATAAAATGAATAAGTGATGATGAAAACGGACAGACTGAGGAAGAAAGTGGACAAAGTGAGAAATAAAATGAAAAGAGTGAGAATGAAAAAAAGGACTGTAAGAAGAGGAAAATGACAGGTACAGAAGAGAGTGGGGAAAAGAAAAAGAAAAGGAAAGGGAGGTAAAGGAGGTAGACAGAGTGTAAGAAAAGGAAGTGGACAATAAGAAAAGAAAGTGGAGTGAGTGAGGATGAAAATGTGCTGTGATTAATTATAAGCGGTTTTATCAGCTCTCTGACAGACAGACGGACAGACAGACAGAATGGGGTGATGATAAAGGAGTGAAATGTTCATACGGTCTTGACTTTTCTTCTCAGCAGTGTTATAGATGATGGCGTGACCCAGGCGCTCAGGATGAGGTCTCGGGTAACCGTGTTCCTGCAGCTGTTCCTCACTTAAAACATACGCTTTCAGTTTCCGGTACAGAGCTGCACCTGCAGAGACACACGCACACGCACACGCACACGCACACGCACACAGAGGCGCACACAGAGACGCACACAGAGACAGAGACACACAGAGACAGAGACACACAGAGACAGAGACACACAGAGACAGAGACACACAGAGACAGAGACAGAGACACACACACACACACACACAGACACACACAGACACACACACACACACACACACACACACACACACACACACTGTTTGTAACATTCAGATAAACCTATAATAATAATAATAATAGTAATAATAATAATAATAATAATAATAATAATAATATCAGCACATCTGTACTGTTTTCAGAAATGATCTGTAAAATTCACGGCTCCTCCTCACTGTTTCCTTTTCTTTACCTTTCAGCTGGACGTCCTGCTGTTTGCCCGTGCGGTTGACGGTGTAGCTGGTCGTAGCTGCCAGTCGGCCGCCCAGGACCTCCTCATGAGACTGTGCTTTCCTGTTTCCAGACACGGCCGACTTCTCTGAGGAACAACAACACAGACAGACTTGAGTTACCGGACATGACCTTCTGTAAAGCCTTTACATCTAAAGTACAGTCTAAATCTCCGGTCTGACTCGAAGCCAGACGTTGGGAAGAGAAGACGAGTCGTACTGGTATACGGGGGCGCAGCGGGGGACGATGGAGCGGCGGGGGGCGTACTCTTACTGCGCAGTTTCTTCAGCATGTTCACTGCGACGTTCAGGTAGATGTTTTTACTGCTGCTCCGGTCATACACCAGCTTCTCCTCATCCAGAGCCTGGAAGAACACACACACATATACAAGTAATGGTGGTGTGAAAGTGAAAGTGAAGTGCTTGCATACAGAGAAATCAGAGCCATTCATGCTGTGAAACACACACACACACACACACACACACACACACAAGGAGGCAGCGAGCAGACTTGCCCAGCATGGGGGCAGACCCGTTCCCAGGCACCTAGGGAGCAGTTGTGGCCTTAGGTCCCTTGCTCAAGGGTACTTCAGTCATGTCTTGACAGTACAGGGGATCGGACCGGCAACCTTCAGGTCACAAGAACGGTTCCCTAAAGTCAAGCCACAGCTGCCCGCAGAACGTGCCACGCCATAGAGAAAGGTATCACATGACTACACCGATCGGCCATAAGATTAAAACCACCGATGGGTGAAGTGACGAACATTGATCATCTCATTAAAGTGGCAGCTGTCAAGGGGTGGGACGTATTAGACAGCAAGCCCGTTTTTCAAGCCGATGTGTTCAGAGACACATTAGGACCTGGTGTGGTTTTGGCAACGAACGAACCGTGACGTCTAGACGACGGATTAGATCATCTCCAAAACAGCGGATGTTACAGCTAATCAAACTGACCATCTGGAAAGCGGCTTCCTCCGATCGGCAGAACTTCAGACACTCGTCGATGAAGACGTTGAGGTAGCGCTGGCGTACGTTGGTGGGCACTTTGGCTCCAAACTCAGTGGGGATGACTGGCCGCTTCATAGAAGCGCTCTACATGACAGAAGAAGGAAAAGAGGCAGAAAGAAAAAGCGTGTGTTAAAAAAAAAATACGACAGTTTGAAAACGCGTTACGGTGAAACAGGGAGGCTGGCGTGTGATCGACACCTTGAGCGTAGGAGTGTGTGCCACTCTCTTCTGCGCCATAGTGGACACGGTTTTGGACAACATGGTGGCCGACGTGTGCGCTTTGACCGACGACTGATCCGATGAGGCTCTGCTGGGGGATAAAACACCACGGCTGGCGGGCTGTGACTCTGACAAAACTACAACACACACACACACACACACACACACACAAACACAGAGCCATTACATCACTCGCATCCTATTCTATGACATCACCAAAACATGCTGTTTTGAATAATACACAGTTTATTTTTATCATGTTCTCGTGGAATTTTTCACGTACCAGGCTTTTTAGCGGTTGCAGCGACTAGGGCGGGGTTGGGGCGGTGCATCACTCTGCGTTTCTCCCCTGACCCCGCAGCGCTGGACAGAGGGCGCGAGGCGGGGGGCGCGGTCTTGGCGGCCGACGCGGCGAGCTGTGCCGCCTGCTGCTGTGCTATCTGCATGCGCTGATAACAAACCTCCTGAGCGGTCAGTCTGCGCTGGGGCTTGGGCAGGGTGTTCATCGACGTCTCCGTCTGACCAAAATGAATCAGCAAGCAACAGAATAAATAAGTGCATTCACGCTCTGGACAACAATCAGCCATAACATTAACACCACTAAAACAGCTCTGACCTGCCGAGACTCACTCTGAAGGTGTTCGGTGGTATCTGGCATCAGATCCTTTTGTGGGATCACACCAGACGGTCCATGTCTTTACACCCTTCACTTATGAATGAGTCTTGGGCTTCCATGAACCTGTCACTGGGTCCTTCCTCTGACCACTTTTGGTATTAACCACTGTATACACTGGGACACACCCAACAAGACAAGGACCAAACTGTGACGTCTAGACGACTGGATCAGATCATCTCAAAAACAGCAGGTCTTGTGGTGTCCCAGTATACAGTGGTTAATACCTACCAAAAGTGGTCTGAGGAAGGACAACCGGTGACCCGGTGATGGGGTCATGGAGACCAAGACTCAGTGATGGCCATGGGGTGTGACGTCTGGAGCATCCGGTCCGATCTCACAAGACGAATCAGAGCTGTTTTAGCAGGTGGTGTTAATGTTAGAGCGGATCAGTGTACTTGACTCTGTAAAAGAGGTCTGCACTGGGATCGGTTCCCGCTGGGTCCCGACGGAAATCTCGCGGGAACGGGCGGTTTAAACTTAGCTGTGGGCGGGAATGGGCGGCTAAAACAAAACACTGCGGGATTATAGACTACAGCCTAAAGGTGATTCCAAATAAATAAAATACAGAGAATGAGAATAGAATATGAAACTGACTTTATTTCATTTAAAAACTACATGAAAATAATGAAATAGGAGCTCTATTCCTGACAAGTGTGTCAAAAGCTGCAGGTCAAGAAAACAAAACAAACCCCAAGAATCTCTTTAGTAATATCCTATATTACGTTTTCTCCTGCGGGATGAAGAAGGCACAAAATCAATGCATCTCTATCAATGTGTGAGAATAATTCTCAGAACTTGGCGGGTTGCAGGCGGGAATGGGCAGTTGCGGGCGGTAATGGTCAAAAATTCGGCAGAAGCGGGATGAGAAAACAGTCCCACTCAGTTCTCTACTCTGTAACACTTTTCCACCTGATCATTATCTCCAGAAGTATAACGGAAGTCTAGGGGCAGGTGTTGAGGTTAAATGAAGGAAGACTGAAAACGTGTGTGTGTGTGTATGATGCAAATGTGATGCGGCCAACTGTGAGGTTCACACGCACACTTCAGATCTGTACATCAGTTTATGCAGACTGACTGATCCACTGAACAGTGTGTTCATATCTACTGAAATGACCAAACACACAGACACACTCGGACATGAGCATGTAAATCTGACACCACCCACCTTAATCCCTCACCTTTAATGTTTAACATGTTATCAGGCAACTGAGACCAATTAGTCAGACCACAGTGTTTCGTGTTCACATACTTTAAACTGTCTCCGGGTCTCTCAGTAGGTCACCCCGGGGACTTTTTACCTACTGTTTCATGGATACTATGTATTTAGACATGCTACCTGCTCTTACATACTGCCTTCAGGTACTTTTTAGTATGTTAGTTAGGACACATCCATAGCTTGTGGTGTTACTGGAGACACTTCAGTCTTGAAGACTGTCCCCCTCGTAGAAAGGCACACCAGCTGTAGGATGCTAGATCAAGGGCACTAAGAGAAGCCCGCGGTCTGAATTAGAGCTGGGACGACTGTTAGAACTGATGCTATAAAAAAATGAATGAAGACGTTTTGACCAATCAGGAGCCAGGAATTTAACGGCGCTCTGGTTGAATAGCAACCGAGCTCTCACGGCCAGTTGTGATGTGTGCGGAGAAGATCAAAGGAGATACACAACGTCAGCAGACACGCAACATTCAGTAGTTTATAGACTTCTATTAAAGGTGAATTTGGTTAAAAAATAACAACAACGTGTCCTTTTGTCAGTACAAGGAAATGTTTTAGTTCCTGAAGCATCTGATAAAAAAAATCTAGAGCATATCCTTTAATTTAACGTAACGCGTTCCCGCTACACAACACTCACGACTGCATAAAACGACTCAACACTCACACTTCCTTTGGCTTTGAAATGGGAAACTCTCTTCTTCTGGCCTGGGAAGAGTGTGGTTAAAGTGCTCTCTGCCTCCTGATCTTCCTCCTTCTCTTTAGGAGGCTGAAACACACAGAACAAAACTGAAAACACCTCCAGAATTAAATCAACAAAGAAACATTTATTTATTCACCATCCCGAACGGCCGCCGTACCTGTTTAGCTTGCCTGCCTTTGTCTTCCGTTTTCACGAACTTGGACTCGTTAAAGATCCTCAGACACTCCTCCATAGGATCAGAGTCGTACGTCACGTCGTCCTGAAGCGTTGAATAATCCGCAGCATTGCCATCGTCATCCTCGTCTTCACCGTCGCTATCGCCAGCACGGTCTTCTTCATCCCCAGGCCCGTTATCGTCCTCTGATGACGTCTCCATGGAGTCCGACACGTTCCTCTTGTTACCCAAACTGCTCCGTTTGAACGCCGAAGCGGACTTCCTGACCACCCGGTCGTCCTCGTCGTCTTCCACCTCCTCTTCTTCCGGGCTCTCGTCCCCGAACAGGTCGGCGTGACTCAGAGAACGGGGCTTGGCTTTAAGCGTTTTGGCGTCCATCTTGTCGAGGGACGAGCTGCTCTTTTTGTTTTTGTCCTTGCTAATGCTAGTGCTGCTTTTCTTTTTATCCTTCTCTCGTCCGCTGCTTTCCATCCTGCCGTTTTTCGGTTCCTTGTACTTGCTGGACTCTTTGCTGCTTTGGTGCACCTTGTCCAGTTTGGGCTTCTTGGTCTCGCTGAGATTTCGTTCTTTATCTCCATGGATCAGTTCTCCTCGCTTCTTGTCCGGCTTCTTGCTTTTCCCGTCTTTCCCTCCTTTCTCCAAATCCTTGGGCTTGACCTTCTCTTCCGTAACCTTGCCGTGGCTCTTTTCCTTCTTCCCGCCATACTGACTCGGCTTCCTCGAGCTCTTCTCCATGCCGCCGCTTCCTTTCTTCTCCTTATGACTGCTGCTCTTCTTGACGGACACCGTGATCTCTCTCTTGGCCGTTTTTTGACTCTGAGCTTTCTTCACCTGGATGCTGTTCTTGCTCCACTTTTTATCCAGAGGCTCGTCGTCTGGCTGCTCAGAATCAAGAGGCTCGAAGCCGTCTGATTCCTCGTCGTCAGGGTTAAATGCGAATTCCTGAACCGACGGCCGTCTACAAGCTCCTGCGTCTCTGGATTTCCGTTTGTCGTCGTCCGCCGAGTCCGCACTGCTTTTCCTCCTCTGCAGCCGGCTCATCGGCACGGGGCGGTACTCGTTTCCGGAACTTTCTTCATCAGATTCATAGCTGAAAGTGTACTTCTGAGGTTCCTCGACCGGACACGGTTTTGGCTTCTTCGCCACAGGGACGTATTCCTCATCAGTGCTTTGCCTCTGCCAGCCGGACTGAACCCTTTTTCTGGCTTCTCCCTCCAACCCTACACCTTTCACGCCCTTAGAGCCTGGTTTAGCGGAGAAGTTCGACATCGGATCGTACTCCATGTCCGTCGTCGGCCTCAGGTTGTCCAGCGTGTACTTATTCTTCGAGGAAGACGAGGATGAAGAGGGGTTACAGGACGCCTGAGCGGGTGATGTTTTTTTTACCGCTGTTTTGGAGACAGCCGTCGGGACGTACTCCATGGAGCTGGCGTGGCTGCTGCTGTTGCTCTCCGAGTCCAGTGTGTATTTTCTGGAGCGAGGAGTCGGGTTGTACTCGGACTTCTGGCTCATCTGGTAACTCCCCGGATCGTAGGCGCCGTGGGACGATGCGGCAGCGGCGGCCGTCGCCTGCCTGCCGTATCTAGCTTGAATTGAGCTGTTGGCAGGATCGTATCCCTGCTCGCCGATCCGAGACAGCTTCTTCTTCTCCTTCTCCATTTCGCTCTGGACGGCCTCGATGGCCCGGTTGACCAGTTCCAGCTCTGTGACTCCTGGATTGGTAACTGGGCTTGCTGGAGGTTCTGCATTGTACTGCTCACCAGGTCGGACCACCTCAGGGTTAAACGGGTCATAGCCCTGATCTGCACAGAGGAGTCAAAACACAGTATAGAATTAGACACGGCTGGATAAAGAGTTCCTGGCGCTTTGTTGTACGTTTAACCACGTTTAGGTTTTTGTCCTGTTAGGATCATGTCAGGTTCATCAGCTGGCTGATGTGCTGCACCAGTGGAAACAGAGCAGAACTGTAGCAGGACTCCGGCATCCATCATATACACACATGATTCTCAGCTCGACTTGGACACATACAGATGAGGAGATAACATTGACAGTAGGCAGATAGTTCACTTTCACTTTCACTTTATACTCCTACAACATCATGACTTGTCCTCACACCAATTCACCCATACACACACACAGGTAAACATATACACACTTTCTTATATACACACCCACACATATATATGTACATATAGATGTAAACACACACACACACACATACATGTACATGTAAACACACACACTCCTGTAAACACACACACACACACATATACACACACTCCTGTAAACATACACACACACACACACACTCCTGTAAACACACACACACACACACACACACACACACACATACACACACTCCTGTAAACATACACACACTCCTGTAAACATACACACACTCCTGTAAACATACACACACACACACACACTCCTGTAAACACACACACACACACACACATACACACACTCCTGTAAACATACACACACACACACACACACTCCT
>JAOVVF010000031.1:12962206-12968798 GCA_028565595.1 Duopalatinus emarginatus | reverse complement strand
TCATAATATAACCCTTTCACCATATTACAACTTATCAAAAATCTCTTCGCAATTCAACATCGGCAACGTCTTGGCATCCTCAGTTGGAATTCCATGGGACCCCTGGTACACCTACAAACGTCTCTGACAGGTGAAAACTGTATGTGCTTCCTTTCCGATGAGTTACACCCCCCTTTATGGCATGAGTTCATTTTGATGGGTTCGCCACCACATATGTATAGAGATGCCAAATTATGGTTAGAGAAACACTGAGATGAGGGTTTTGGCCATTCCCACCCAAGTCACCATAGATCAGCTTTATCGAACATTGTTAAAACGTTTGATTTTTCACAAAGGATTGATTTAAATTATTTGTTCAAATGAGTGAATCATTTGTAAATGACACATCTCTTAATCACCTCATCCTCATCACATGAGAAGCATAAAGAAATGGAGCAGTGGTTGGAAATAAAAAAAATGTACAGAATATATAAAGTTAATTTTTGCAAGGTTTGAAGTGCGCGTCCGGGTTCGCAGCACACAAGACACATAACAATAGCCAGTCCTACAATGGACACTTCATCTTGATGTTCAGCCAAGAGGAAGGCATACAAGGCTAAATGCCTGACACAAAACCGGAGCTATTTTAATCTTCTGTGACACGTCACTACACGGCTGCTCGTCTGTTCTTAGTCAGATGAGATTGAAGTGACCAGATACATTTGTTTTCATCCGCTGATAATGTGGAGCTAAATTCCCATGTTGACTTAGGTGTTAATTAAACATCTAACACTGGGTTGTTGTTTTTTTTTGTTTTTTTTGGCAATACATTTTCTGTTCTGTTAAAGACAAAATAAAATCATCAGCGCCATCAAGTATCCAGGGCTCACCTACAGTTAAAATAAAAAAAAATTATTGCAGCTGTTTTATATCCCTTGTTCAGAGTGCACCTAAGGCAAGATACAGCCTTTAGCAGCTTAGCTATTTTGGCTATAGAGTACTATTATGCAATAAAATCCAATACCCTCTTTAAAACCTAAGCTATTGCTATTATAAAAGCAAAACACTCTACAAAGTACCGCACCGTAAAGCAATGACATGACACGATTTATAATACTACCACAATATAACTCCTGCTAATGCTTTACAACAGAGATTAAAGGTCAGATCAGGGCTCGCGGTATTTTCCATGTGCTCCGAATCCACATGACATGTCCGGGTAGATCTTACAAAGAAAACATCAACACCACTCGGTCTGTTGAATAGGTCTAGGTTGAAAATCCGACATCCTGGCACAGAGTGAACCTGTTAACCTCGAGGGGTTAATTTGACTTGAAGTCTACATGGGGGTCTGGTAATCCTTCTAGGATTTGGTTTATGTAATGCTGCAGAAAAGCCACCCTAAGTAGGTTTACTGCTTTTTCTCTTGCAGGACTGTAAGCTTGAATATAATATGGCAAAAACCTGTTTACCTGAAATGTGATAAAACATTTTATATGAATATAAATTAAAATAGAAAGTTTCTACATTATCATCATTTTAATTATGTAAACTTTAAGAAACACATATTAATACAAGTTATAACAGTCATAAAACTACATATAAAAACAACATGTATTTAACCATATTCATGCAGACATATACACCAGTTAGCAATGACATTAAAACCGCCTGCCTAAACGGGCACCAAAAAAGCTCTGACCTGTCGATGCATGGCCGCCGTAAGACATCTGAAGGTCTTTTTTGGTATCTGGCACCAAGACCTTAGCAACAGATCCTTCTTTGGCTCTTCTGTTGGATTGGACCAGATAGCGCCCCCAGTCCCCGCTCCCTGGCACGAGTGAGCCTTGGGAACCCATGAATCGATTGCTTTTCCTTGGACCGCATTTGGTTGGTACTAACCACTGTATACTTGGACACACCCTATAAGACCCAGTCGTCTAGACATAACAATTTGGTCTTAGTCAAAACTGCTCAAATCCTTATGCTTGCCCATTTTTCTGTTTACTCACTGTCCAATATATTCCCCCCTTGACAATAATCAATGTTATTCACGTCACCTGTCAGTAGTTTTGTTATGGCTGATCAGTGTATGCAGTTCTGTTAGTAAAGAACTACTGACAATACTTGGGGTTTTCTAAAAATGTCTACCATGAATCATGATGCCACCTTAGCAATTCAGCTTGCTATTTCGTCCACTTTGTTCATTTGTTTACAACAGAGCTGCATGTAGTCCATCAAAATCCAAAAGCTAGGTAGCTAAAGGTTTGTTTTATAGGCCAAGACAAGCTAGTTAGCATGTTAGCTCGCTAGTTCCATCAGTGCCTTGTTTGTTTAGAAGACAGCTGTATGTGGCCCAACACAATTTAAAAGCTAGCCTTCTAAAAGGGTTTATAGTTCACAAGTTGTTTCCCCTACACAATTCAGCAGATCAACTTGTTAATAATACATTATCTGTATGTGGCCCAGTGAAATTTAAAAGCTATCTGGAGAAAACAAGTTGCTTCTCAGAAAACACCCGAATAATTAAGTCAGAAGGGACCGAGGTGGTGAGAATTAGAATTAGGTGAGAAAGTATTGAAGATTTCCTCAGAAACAGGAAGTTATATCACCTAGCCTTACTGGCTAACAAGTTAGCGCATGTGTGTGATCAGACTTTACTCATTTGTTTGCATGCAGTTAAATGTGACACCACGGCAGAGGAAGCAATGAAATGCTAACTATGCTAAATGTTCTGTATTCCCAGAACAATAAGACAGAATAATCAGGTTGTTATGTGATGTGTTATGTTATTTAATTAGCAGTTCCTGAAGTAAAATTTTACACAGCCGATTCCTGTGTCATATTCTATCTGATCTGGTTCAGATAGGGTTAGGGTTAGCTAATTTATAAATAAATGAATTAGCGACTTGGAGAAGATGGCGTCCACTCAATAGATTCTTCAATAGAGTTTTGTAGGCTACATTTTTAGATGAACCCTGCACTAGGACGCGTTCAGAAGCTCGGCTTGAAAGGCTAAGCGTGTATTTCCATGTTGACAAGTTAGCATTAATGTGTGTTAAAACGCAGAATAACGAAATATATATATTAAACATAAACGTTATGAATACATGTTCTTCTTTTTCATGAGTCTGATTTGCTGGCAGCGGCTTCGAGAGTTAATTAGTCTGCATTTAGTTTTATAACGATGTGTATCTTTTAGTGAGTGCGCGCTTACACGAACACGAACCCTGTCTGTTTAAGTGTCCTCAACTAATTTTTGCATTGTCTTGTATTTTGTTTCATATGATCTTTTGCGAAACTGCCATGTTTCACACCATCTGTGCTACGATGTCCTTCCTCTGAACTGAACTTCAGCCTGGTTTTGACTCTGGTAAACTTGCAGCAGCCTTGTGTTTTCCTGCCTCGGATTAACTGTTGCCTGCTCCAGCCGCGTCGTTTTGCCCACGCTCTCTCGCAGTATAAACCGCTCCAATATGTCGATGATCAGCCGCCATGAGGCCACCATGGCTGAGTAAGTCTGTGCACCATTTCTTGGTTAGTTATGGGGATACGGCTCTGTCCCACGATCAGCAGGCTGACTAGCTGCTTATGTTTCTGCGGGAGGGCTGATCTCTCTGACCCCACCCCCACCCCCCACCGCTTCCCCAGACAGTTCTCAAAAGGACATTCTTTCGGGATTTTCTCTGGATAATCACTGGGTTTTGCTATGGTGTTACATTTCTCTCTGGATTCCTTCCACTCTGTCTTTCTGCTAGCCTTCTGTGGCCGATTGAACTCATTCACTGTCATCCTATTTACCCTTAATAAACAGTAATCCACCAGGCGCTGTCTTTGCTGCTAATGTAATAAAGTCCATTTGGAAATATCAGTGCCTTTATCTCCTGCATGTTCCCAGTTGGGAGAAATATAAGAACCCCTAAGACTTTGTTGCTCTTTGTAACTGAGAATAGCCAGTTACTTTGATATATTAAATCCTGAGCTTAATCTCCATTTTCACAAGACCAGTACAAGCTGTTCGCTGTATAAATACAACTTTATTAATTTTAAATTGAATGTCATCTGATGGGCGTAATAATAACTGAGTCTCACCAGTTAGCCAGCATAGCAGTATTTTTACTATACAGTCACTATTTACAAGTGTATGCCAAATGTGATGCAGGAGCACATCATTTTTAGCATACTGGTAGATATCACGTCAATATCTGAATTCAGACAAGCTACAAAACTCAAGGCTGTAATGGTTGGTTGGACTTGCAAAAAAAAACAAAAAACCCCAATTGTATTTGTTTACATCTGAAGTAGCCCAATGAGATTTGCATCTCAAAAGCCTCCCAGCTTGCAATTTGCATGTCGTCATTGGAAAGTCATTTTCACGTTCTCTGTTTGCCAAGATTTCAAGTACACTGAATTCTTTGCTTTTACTTCTCTATGGAGAAGTGAATGATTATATCCTATCCTGCTCTCTGCTCTCTCTTATCCTGCTTTCTTTTCCCTTTCTCTCTCATCCTAAAATAGAAATCTTTAACTATAGATAAGTTTCCTTTCTGCTAAATCAAACCAATCATCCCTGATCTCGGTGATGTTATTCCCTGTAGACTTAAACTATACGATTACACTGAGCAACACCTTTTGTCGTATAGCGAATCCTGATGGAGCAAAGTCTCTCAATACACACCACCTTGTATGTCTAATCATGGCCAAAGGCAGATATTTTAAACAATTTGGAAAAGGCCAAATGTCATAAGATTTATTTCCCTTATTTACAGAAGATATACAAACTATTTTTCAAGCTTAGAATCCCCCCCCCCACCTCCCCAAGTCATTAATTTGGAAACTAGAAAACGCACCACATGTTAAAGACTTTCCTTACTCATAAGAACACATTACTCAAACAATACCTGAAGCTTAATTTCAGCTTCAGTGTTTATGTTTAAAGTGTGTCTTCCAGGCCTGACGGGTTCTTCCCAATCCCCAAACACCCTCATCAATAACGTCTTGCGCTCTTTTGTTGACCAAACTGTCAGAGTGCTCAGTCATCATGAAGACATGAAGCTCTGGTGTTATCACCTCAAACAAATACAACAGCAGCAGTTCCGTAAGGATCCAAAATAGCTTCAGGTTTAGTTGTAGGGGCTAGGGTGGTCCCCCAGGCAACAGTTATTGCAGTCACACTATTTGTTTATATTGTGGATTTGTTTTTCACGTATTTAATATTCCTCAGAAATAAGACTGTATGTCCAGTATGTTAGCCAGTGACACACGTTTAAAACCTGAACTCAACGAATTCACCTAAAACACCCAATACCGAACGGCTGATAAAAGGAACCCAATTATATAAATATGATCCCAATCTATTAGTTCATGGGGACACCAAGGGTCCATCTAATTAACCAACTTTACAAGAATGTATAGGTTTATAACAGCCTGGGTGCATCGGTCTGGGGAGTATAGAACCCTGAAAACATAAAGCCATGGGGTAGAAGGACTTTAGCAATACAGGCCTCTAGAAACTCAAGAGCATGGGACTCTTATCGGAAACCAAAGACTGTGGGTATATAGGTGTCTCGGTAGAAAGGTCATAGGTAGATAGAGCACTAAGAACACAGAACCTTAGGAGACAGGATATTAGAGACACCAGACCATAGGACTCTAGATATATAGTATCCAAGATGTACGTAGGTTTGAGAATATATAGGACCATGCAAACATAGGGCTCTAAGGGAAAAGTCATGGCAACATGGGTACACAGATACACGTCCCCTGGGAATTTTTTCTGCATGATGACGTAGCATTAATAACACCAAGCTTCCTCTGATAATATGTTGGATTTTTGTCTTAAGTTAACCAGGCAACCCATCATCATGATGGCAGCCATTATCGGTAGACCCAGTGCTGCAGAAAACAGTGATAAATTACAGGCTGGAAATTCATCACCTGCACGGAAACACTCCTGAACATTGAACATTGCTTTCTAATGTAAGCTTCTACAGATCCTCACCAAGCAATGTGTCAACCAAAACAGTGCATCTGATCCTTTCTGTGACCTCATCCCACATATTCACTACTAGTCAGCAAGTCGACCTTCAGGCCTTATCTCAGGCTTTGTCTTTCCACTTTCTGTACTAAAGTTCATGGCTTAACTTGCTCATTCGTTATCTTCTTTTCCTCTGTTGGTTTTTTTAACGTCCTCTTGGTGGATTTGGGAGTGTGCTCGCTGTGCTCTTGTAGAAAAGAGTAGGTCTTGGACTGTGGGAAACGGGCATCAAATGACAATTGGAAAAAAAAAAAATATATATATATATATATATATAGCGCAAACGATCTGCAGGATCTGTCAGAAGCAGCTGATCGTTGCTTGATGTTATGATTTCTCTCTCTTTAGTATGGCACAGAAAGAGAAGCTGCAGTGTCTGAAGGATTTCCATAAGGACACGCTGAAGCCATCTCCGGGTAAAAGTCCAGGCACGCGGCCGGAGGACGAGGCAGAGGGAAAACCTCCACAGAGGGAGAAATGGGCCAGCAAACTGGACTTCCTGCTCTCCGTAGCCGGCGGTTTTGTCGGATTAGGGAACGTCTGGCGTTTCCCGTACCTCTGCTACAAGAACGGTGG
>JAOVVF010000031.1:12937141-12948891 GCA_028565595.1 Duopalatinus emarginatus | reverse complement strand
TGTTTTAACATTTTATATACATTTTATTCCCATTAATCAGTGAGCTCAGTGACATGACTGAATTTTCATGTTGAATATAATTAAGTGAAATTTGCATGTGTATGTATATTCATACTAAGACAGAGTCTTCAATTATTCATGCTTTGAGAATATTTGAGGGGCCACACAGTTCTGGTGAATAATGTTGTAACGTAGCTGTTGTGAAATCACAGATGTGAATGAGTCACTTTGGAAGAGTGTGGAATGAGGCACAGATTGTCATTTATTATGTAGGTGGGATGAGCTGGAGAGCAGATTGAGTGCAAGTTCATGCTAGACAAATACATATTCTCTCTTAGATATGCACTCTTTCACATTCTTTATATCTTGCTTGCTTGCTTCCTTCCGCACTGCCTCCCCCTCTGTCCTTCTCTGTTCTGTCTGTCTGTCTGTCTCTCTCTCACTCTCACTCTCTCTCTCTCTTTTGCTCTCTCTCTCTCTCTCTCTCTCTCTCTCTCTCTCTCTCTCTCTCTCTCTCTCTGTCTCTGTGAGTGTGTGTGTCGTGAGAGAGGCCAGAGTGGAGGATGTTGTTAGTCCTGTCTGGCTGAATGTTTGTGTAACTTGTTTATGACATTAAATGAGCGTGGGCCTGACGTTAACAAGCTTGAGGATGGTTTCAGCCTCTGGAGCTGTGTGCTCCTTCTAAATTAAAGCCAGTCTGTTTGTCCCTGCATTCCTGCTGAGATAGAGGGAGGGGGGGGGGATGTTCTCGACTGTAAGTTTCTCGAATTCTTGAGGTTTATTTTGAGATGGTGTAAAGAAGTCATTAATAAAGTCACCACCAGAGAGGGGTTTTGCGTGCCAGCTGAGGAGCTGAGCTACATCGTGACTACCTGTTTGTCTGGACTTTGTTGGCACGAGCTAACAGACTGTCAGTTATTTAACATTCCGCTCTCAGCCTGTGCTTGTGTACGAAGTGTAGCTTCGTTTATTAGTGCCTTTGAACGTTATAATCTTCACCCCATCATCACTGCAACGAATTTGATTTCTTGCTGATCAAACAAACACAGTTCCCCGTGGCTTCTCTGAAAAAGAACTCATTTTCCTGCTGTGTCTGAAATTTTCCCCTCACTATTCTCTAAATTCTCAGGTTCACTACACCACACGTTGTAGTAGATTACAGAGACTCTATAGACGAGAATCTCACAGGTTTTGCTGATTTTTAAGTCAATGCACTAACAGACCTGCGGCTCAGACACTGCATCAATTCAACCAGCTGCTGAACCAACTCACCCCAACACACACACACACACACACACCTCACGTTACATTACAGAAACAACCACCTGCTGCTGTCGTTTCCACCACCATTTGTACTGACCCACAAGGACAGAAAGGTGAAAAGGTCTTTGGTGGAAGTGGTGGGTGGGCCGACAGAGTCAGGATGGTCTGTACAGACTGCAGAGGAGGTTTAAGGGTTGCAGAACGTCACTTAATTGAGGGACACCACCCTGTGTGGTCCTGTACTCAGGTCTCTGCTCAGGCTTCCTGTTGGTCAGAGAATAGAGTTTAAGACGGCTCTGCTTGTGTATAAGTCTCTCCACGGCTCAGCACCGATGTACATCTCTGACATGTTGAACCATATGAACCATCTCGGACCCTGAGAACATCAGGCACAGGTCTGCATTTCAGTTTCATGGAGATAAAATCTGGAATCGTCTCCATGACGATGTCAGACTACCTCCACAGGTTAAAAAACAGTTCTTTTTAGCTGTGCATATGACAACTGAGTGTGTTTACATCTGCACTCTTTGCTTTTTATTTTACACATTTTAAACGGTTTCTCAATGTTCTTGTTTGTGTTTTAATTGTCAGTGTGTTTTAACTCGAGTCTTATTTCTGCAAAGCACTTTGAATTACCTTGTGCATGAATTGTGCTATACAAATAAACCTGCCTTGCCTTGCCTTGCCTATGTATGAGGCAGATGTCGGCCTCTTGTACGGATTACCGTTCCATCTTTAATGGTGCTGCGGTATCAGATACGGACGAGCAGCACAAAGTACCAGTGCATCATTAACTTGTCCTTCAGTGTAGAGGTCCGCTGCACATGTGAACACGTGGTTGGTGTGGTACAGCAGTAACATCATTGGCTCCAATGTGAGAGACCTGGGTTCGATTCCCGGTCTGGGCAGCCAGTCTGTGCTACACCAGTAAGGGTCCTTGGGCAAGACTCCTAACACTACGTTGGCCTACCTGTAATACCAGTAACCTTGTAAGTCGCTCTGGATAAGAGCATCTGCCAAGTGCCGTAAATGTAAATGTGACTGATTTTATTTTTTTATCAAGTCTTTGACGGTCTACATTACTAGGTTACTCTCGGCATTGGGTCAGAAAAGTGTATCAGACATGTCTGATACTCTGACTGGTCCGAAACGTGATGAGGAGGCCAAAGATCAGAGTCTTATAGATCCGCCCCTTACATACTACTGTATTCTCTCTACAATAATCTACAGACTGGAGCCAACCAGCACAGACTCATCAGACTGAGAATCAGACGTAATGAAGCACGTAACCCCGGGGTTAAGACCCCACCGTGTTTAACATTATCTCTCTTTTTTTTTTTTAACTGTTAACACATAAGTGATCATTGCAGTGGTTGGTCAAAATGGCGACACCTGGTGTTGAAACCATGTTAGTGCAGCACAGACACATTACAACACAGTAGGTTGTATCTTTAACTTCACCAGTTAGGAACAGCTCACAGTCAGTCTGATGGCTGTAGTTTGGTTTTGCTTTCTGGAGCGGTGCACGGCGTGGTTAATAATTCAGTGGAACAAGTAATAAATATGTATTTTTCTTCATAATTATTATTGTTTAAAAATATTTATTACACATGACAGCAGTCTGATACATTTCGACCTGTTATGTAAAAGCCAGTACTTCCGCTAGCAGTCTTCATTTAGTAAGCTGTTGGTGTTCGTCCAAGCTAGTGAGCAGTTTTAAAACATCTAGATGCAGTCTGTCAGTCTGTCTGTTATCCGCTTAGGGTCACAGGAATAGCCCCTGGACAGGTCACCGCTCCATCCACGCTCCACATGGGCTTACACAGCACATTTTCCATAACGAACCATGAACCAATAGATTTATATGGGCTACGTCCAGAAGTTAGCAAACATGTGTTGGTGTAGCTACATGGCTAACTTGGCTATAATTCACTGACGGGTCAGACGGGGCAGCCCGGGAAGGTCCCGGGTTCGATCCGGTGCCCAGGGCAAGACACGAATTGAGCAAGGCACCTAACTCCCCCAACTGCTCCCCGGGCGCCGTGGTTTGGGGCTGCCCCCTGCTTCGGGAAAGTGTGTTCACTGCCCCCTAGTGTTCACTGGTGTGTGTGTGTGTGTGTGTGTGTGTTTCACTGCACTGATGGGTTAAATGCTGAGGTCACATTCCTCTGTGTGCAAGCACAGTAGGCCAACAGTTCATCAAATACCCATACAGGGTTGCCGGCTATACATCAGGAATATTAAGCCTATTACACATATATGAATGTAAACCGTGTGTGTGTGTGTGTGTGTGTGTGTGTGTGTGTGTGTGTGTGTGTGTGTGTGTGTGTGTGTAGGCGCTGATAATTTCTACGATGCTATTGAGGAGATGATTGGCTACAGACCAAACTGTTGGATGAAGTGGAGCTGGATGTTTATCACTCCTGTGCTGTGTTTGGTAAGTGTATACACTGTGTGTGTGTGTGTGTGTGTGTGTGTGTGTATCTGAGAGAGTCATCAGGTCTTCTCCTTCCATTTTCAGGGCTGTTTCGTGTTCTCGCTGGTGAAATACAAACCCCTCACTTATAACAAAGTCTACGAGTATCCTGATTGGTCCATCGGAGTGGGTTGGTGTCTTGCTCTGGCCTCCATTATCTGCATCCCCATGGTGGTGGTCGTCAAGATCATCCAATCGGACGGCTCGCTGATTGAGGTGAATTTTTTTAGATGATTAGTGAGGTATAAAAACACAACACGACGGTGTGCTGTTAGAGGGAAATAATCAACAGCAGGCTGGTGTGTAGAGGCACCATCAGTCTTACCATCAAAAAAACCTCTTTGTTTTATTTCCACACCAGGTTTTATTTACGCCAGACGTAATGTGTGATGATAAAGATCTGCAAAACAAGGCTGTTTTATTATAGCAGCAGTAAAGCAGCTCTGAGGAGATAAGAAAGCGAACATATCTAACGATAAACATAACTATAAACGGATAAAAATTACAACGTCATTGTTCAGCAGTGATGACGGCAGGTCAGCTTTATGACCTTGACTGTTTTCCCATAGCTGCGTCATACAGACTGTTTTATTCCTTTTATAAATCTCTCCAGAGGTTCAGTAATAATTAAAATGAGAATCAAAAACCTACGAGTATCTAACACCAATCAGCCATAACATTAACACCCTGACCCGCCGAGGCACCGACTCCACAAGACCTCAGAAGGTGTTCTGTGGATCTTCTGTAGGATCTCCTGCATCTTCTGTATATGATCAGATCAGACGGTCAAGCCTTCACACACACACACACACACACACACACACACACACACACACACACTCATCAGTGAGTCTTGGGCTCCCATGACCCAGTCTATAAATATATATTTGACCTTTTCATTATTTCTGTAAAGCTGCTTTGTAAAAGCGCTATAGAAAAAAAATTAATTAAATTGAATTGGAGTTACCAGCAGGTGTCCTTTCTAGGACACACTTTACAAGACCAGGTCTACATCCGAAATCACGTACCTCCGTACTGAACAGTACGCAAAAACAGTATGCGAGCGTGACTAGTGACTAGTGTGTCCGAATGTGCAGTATTCATCCAGCAGTACGTGAAAAGTTCCCGGATGACGAACTGCATCAGGAGACATTTTGCAGTAGGTGAACTGAGCACACTGTTAAGTCCCATTATGCAATTCGAGCAGCGCAGACGTTATTATTTAATAATTTCTTCTGAGGTAACAAAAAAAATACATTCTAAGGTTAAAAAAGTACATTTGCGTGTTTTAAAAAACAGCTGCGGTGTGACATGATGTGTCACATGACATTGGAAAGATGGCGGATCTAGTGCGTCCGAGGCTGTGCGTACTGCACGCTCGCATACTGGAATTCCGTACTGCTTTAACAGTAAAACAGTGCACACTGCTTTTAATTCAGTCTGTACTGCTTGAGTACGTGATGCCGGACGCAGCCCTGGTGTTTTGGGGATCACCTGACTAGATGTCATCTAGACGTCACTCGCCTATTTTTCTGCTTCCATCACATCAACTTTCAGGCCTGACATACCTGACCCTAGTGTAAACTCATCCTATATGTTGTATATCATAACCACTGACAGCCACTGAAGTGAGTCACGTTGACTGTTCTGCTACAGTGGCACCTGTCGAGGGCTGGGATCAATTAGCAAGTCCGTTTGCAAAGTCGATGTGTTGGAAGCAGAAAAATGGGCAAATGGAAGAATCTGAGAGACCAAACTGTGATGTCTAGACCACTGCAGCAGGTCTTGTGGCGTGTGTCCCAGTATACAAGGGTTAGTACTCACTACAAGTGGTCCAAGGAAGGACAACCAGTGAACCAGTGACACGGTCATGTGAGACCCAGACTCACTGATCTGTGTGGCGGGACCGTCTGGTCCGATCCCACTGAAGATCCATAGAAGGATCTGATGCTAACGTTCTTGGTCCCAGATACCACAGAACACCTTCAGAGGTCTTGTGAAGTCTGTGCCTCGACGGGTCAGAGCTGTTCTGGCAGACGGTTTGATTCTTATTATCTTATATATCTTGTTCTATCTTACTGACTCTGTGTTTCTGTGTACGTAGCGGATCAAGGCGGTGGCAGCCCCGGTGAAAGGAGCGAGCTCTCGTCCCAAAGACTGCGTCCTGAAGAACAGCGAGCTGCTCCACCCGCTCGACCCTAACGGCACCTACGCCCTCACCAAACACACTCACACCATCGTAGAAACTACAATGTGAGACTCTCTATGAGAGAAGCGTGTTTCCTGTTTCCTCCCGTTTTAAATCTCCGCCTTTTCTCTCCTGTAGTCTGATCAGCCTGCTGTGTGTTCTTCTAGACATATTTTTACACAAGGAGGTCGCAAACGACTCCTAATATTATCTTTTGTGTTTAGGAATTTTATTACGATCATTATTATTGTTATTATTATTATTATTATTATTATTGTGTGGTATTGTTGTATCTATGATAGCGCCGTAATCATTGCTAGTAACGCTAAGATATGTTGAGGTGGAAGCGGCGAGAGACGCCTCGTCTTCTTTGCACAGGCAATCAGAGATGGATGGGAACTGTGAGAGCTGTTTAGAATGACGTCGAGTCTCGTTTTTTTAAAATAACACAACAGTAATGGTGATTTTATTTTTTTAAGATAGCTACACGAATCAGCAGGTGTGTAGGTGTCAGTTTGTGGCAGTGACCCTTATTGTACCGCCAGGTCTACTGTACAGCGTTCTTCGTCTCGATGAAGCTGAATGTACCTCCGCTTTGTGCGGAAGCTCTGCACTGCTTACACACACACACACACACACACACACATACACATACACATTTTGATTGATTGGAGAAGGTTAAATCCTCTCCAAGTGTGTGGCCATTTTCTCAATGGTGCCCTTTTTAAAATCCTCTGTGCACTTTACTAATCACTGCCAGATGAGACATACGCAAACACACACACACACACACACACACACACTCATACAGTATATATACAGCCATCGTGTTGCTCTAATAACGTAGGCAGCTGTGCTTTTTATATATGCTTAGTATCACATGCTGCTCTTCTCATTTAAGAGAGGGGTTCGAATCGATTTCTTTTTAATTAAAAGTAATTCAGGGTTGCCTGACCATCCTACCGCTGAGTCCGAGGGTAAATTATTTACCTGTAGTCCAGCAATACCTGTCCTTCTTTTTAATGCCTTTCAGAAAACAAGACGCCTTTTCGTCATGACCTGTTCATCCTTACCGACTAAAGCTTCTGATTACCCATAACCCCTCGCTTTATACCATACAGCCTTGTGCCCTGTGTGGTTATTATTGTTCACTGCCAGTCAAAGCCTATAAAACACCCTTTTAATATTTTATTACAGTTTATTTACTGGTTTACTGAGGCCATGAAAATCCTCTTTGCTGATTGGCTGAAGATAAAAAGTAAAAGCATGTCTTTACATTCATTACACAGTATAAACGGATTGCAGTAATTTGTCGTGTATAAAGCCGCCCGTTAATTCATTGTATCAAAAATGTTCCACCTGATTTTTGGTTCATATCTTCTCCTACAGCTTTCCAGATATAAACACAGGACATGTGGCAAAACATCTGGCATGACAGGGAGATGTGTGCTTGTATACAGTTTGTGAAAATTTTCAGCCCTTCTTTTGCATGAATTGGGATTTAATGTACAGGTGATCAGTCCAGAGAACATCATTATACAGTATAAACGGATTATCATAGTTTGTCGTGTATAAAGCCATCCATTAATTCATTGTATCAGAACTTGTTTGATAGTTTGTAGTGCTTAAAACGTTCTTAATGTCAAGGATGCTTCCTTGGTAGGGTGGATCCTTTCGAGCCCTGTCCCTTTATAAAACACATAATGGAACAGTCTAGCAAGTGTGTGGATGTAAGGTATCAAAAAGGTCAGGCCTTCAGTTCCAGGTTCCAATTACGTGCACATAGGATTGTGGATACTTTGGGAACATCAAGGATACACTTCCGGTATCTTTAGTTGCATGTTGACTAGTGTGTAAGTGTGTTAATGTGGAGGTCGTTTGAATTCCTTTGGGCCAAGCTTGTGGTCAATTATTGATCCTTGACATTGAGAAGCCTAGATAACTACACAAAGGTCTCTGACTTCAGTTTCTCTTTTCTCGGTTCAAAAAACTATTTAAATGAGCCAATAACGAGAAATTCAGATAAAAGTACAAAAAAAGCGAGTGACTTAATGAGTAATTATTTCCACTAATGAAACGAGCTGGTGATAAAACAAAGACAGAATTCATCACCCAGTGTTGTTAAAAAAATCCGTACTATCGGGTGTTCAGGGATCTTTGACTGGCAGTGAACACACACATCAAGGCTTTACCTAACCACACGCTCCACACACACTTTATTCTGTGCTCTCGACTTTATTACATGACCAGAATTCGATCCATCAGTGATTCGCCTATTTTTCTGAATGTATTCGGAAATTTATATCTAAATGTTAGCCTAAACTTGCAGTGTGCAATATTTGTAAACAAGTGGTTCTGTCTGTTTTTTATTATAATTTTCAGCTTGAATGTGTAATTAAAGGAACAATTTGAACAAGCGTTTTAAAAAAAGTCCATTCAAACAAACACAATACACTGTAACTGGATTTGATTCAAGAAACCGAAACATTTTGTGTAACCAAAGTAGCTTTGTTATAAACTCGTTTGGAGATGCATATTGCATCATTTAGATCCTAAATAAAAAAGGTTTTTCTTCCTCTGGGAACAAGTGTATGTATGGTTCTTATTCTTTAGCGTATTGTGCAACAACACACTCCAATTTTTTTATTCCACCTGATGTTTGGTTCATATCTTCTCCTACAGCTTTCCAGATATAAACACAGGACATGTGGTAAAACTTCCATCATGACAGGGAGATGTGTGCTTGTACACAGTTTTTGGAAATTCTTATCCCTTCTTCCGCTACACTCGTTTATCTGAAGAAAAATTTCCTATCCGCCTGAATGGGGATTTGTTTTATATTGCTGTCATTTTTGAGCTACAGGCAAAAAAAAGGCTTGCTTGGACCCAGTTAAACTGAAAGCCACCATCAAATTACAGACACATCAAACTCATCCTTTTCTTTCTATTACTCTATCAATTTCACTCTTTTCACTCTGCCTTAATCCTTATACTTTTATCTAGAGACTCCATTTAAAGTTTATATGGTTTATATGAGTTATGGGCATTTGTTTGGCAAAAGGCACAGCAACCTGCCCCATTCACTTCAATGTCAATTTTCACCATCAGATTAGGATTTTCCTAAATGCTCCTATGTTTTTAAACTGTCCACACACTCCACACCGTCAGCAGGGGGTCCTCTCTTACACAACTGAATCTGCTGCTACTATGACTACACACAACATTCAGTGGATAGTCAGGACCAAGTCTCTCTCTCTCTCTCTCTCTCACACACACACACACACTTTTCATTTATAAGAACATACAAGTATTTTAGTCCCCGCCGCAGTCCAGTCTCAGTCTAAACTTAGCGTTTCATTTGAATTCTCAGAGCAGGTTACGACGGCTCTAACTGAGGCCACACTGCCGAACAGGCCTGTGCTCCTGGGTTTCAAGTCCCCACAGGCTTCCTTCGGGTCGTTAGCTAAATGACTCTGACGCACAGGAGCACTCCAATTAGAATAAATGAAGGAAAATGATGATTAAGCAGCCATGAGGTAAATTAAAAAGACAGAAGCAGGAGCACATCAGCGTCAGCAGGAACCAGGAGGATTTCGAGTTGCTGTAATTCAGTATAAATGTACATGAAGTTTGTAGAATAAGACAGTTTTAGAGAATCGCAGATGACCATTCCTCCAGTGAAGCACGGTGGCGATAGCATCGTGCTCTAGGGGAGCTTTAATAAAAACAACACTGGCTTGTCTTTCTTTATTTTGTTAAAAAAAAGGAAACCTTTCACATCCAATAATAAAAGCATTCATTTCCATAACACACATCATCAGTTCTTACACTCGGACACATGTGATATGGTGAATATTACAGCATACAGTAAAGGAATGTGGGTTTAAACACGGGTAAATGCGTCCTATTTCTGAAAGACGTACAGAAGCTTAAAACTGATCACACACTTTCGACAGACTTCACTCAGGTTACTCAGCTATAAAAAGATCAGACTTGAACCGAGCCTTGGATTCTCATGAGGGAAAAACACACAGCCTGGTCACTCTGGATCTCACTCACTCACACACACACACACACACACACACACACACACTTCACTACATACATAGTACTCTAAAAGAATGAGTCTCAATCAAGAGTTGTTCTAGTGGACACATGGACATGTTAAAGCTGATTGTGTCAAAGTTAACAGGACAATCTGAAATCGTGATCCACTAATGAAGAACTGGAGAGTGTGCGGCTGTGCTTTCTTTCCGCTTGTGCGTCATGTTTGTTATAACCATATACAATGATCCAGGACACGAAATCTGTTTGTTAGAGTGCAGGTGTGCACGGGGGTGTGCGCGCGGGGGTGTATGTAGGTGTGTGCACGGGGGTTGTCCGCGGGTGTGCAAGGGAACCTAAAACAGTGAAGGAACTGAATATAATCTAAAATTAAAAATGGACCCATGACCAATCCGTGTACAGTGTAAACATGTGCATATAAAAAACAAAAAAAAAATGTGTGTGTACAAGTAAATATGGTGATTATTAAACAGTGTTGTCATGGAAACAGACAACACCAACACGTTGCAACTAACATTAGTGGGTAAGAGTAATTTAAATTGTGTCTGAACTGAAATAAAAGGCGTGGATATGCATGTGTGAGTGTGTGTGAGTGTGTGTGAGTGTGTGTGTGTGTGTGTGTGTGAGAGAGAGAGAGAGTGAGAGAGAGACAGAGAGTCACTACAGAGATTACTACAGTAGTCCGCCGCTCACTGGCACCATCTCAGGCCGGAGCCTCATCATCTTAGGGCTGTCATCAGGGATGGTAGGAAGCGTAATCGAGGGGTCCTGACTGTCTTTAGAGGACCACTGAGGAGCCTGTGTGAGGGGGTTCCTGCTGATAACAAGCTGGAGCTGATCTCCAGCTTCGGCAATCAGAGGCACAGCTAAGCAGCAGTCAAAGTCCCGCGTGCGCACGTGATTCACCTGAGACGGAGAGACACAGGCATGTTCAGACACACCGCTCAAATATTATTTTAGGATATAAGCAGAAAAAAGTTGTACAGTATGAATGTTACACACTCCTCTCTCACTCACACGCTATTGCTATCTCTCTCTCTCTCTCTCTCTCTCTCTCACACACACACACGCACGCACACACAGGGTTAGCTCAGATTGCTGATCATGCTCATAAAATTATAATGAGGTGCCAGAAAACCTGGTACACCAATCTAATACTTTGTATGACCCCTAGGGGGCATGGGTGAGCTTGCAGAAATGTTCTGTAGGTAATGAACACCATGTTTCCTGCAGAACTGTCCACCGGTCCGAGGTTTAGGATTTCTGTCTTGCGTGAGAAGGCCCACATCATGTGGGAACAGCTTTGAACCCAATAGTTCATAGTTTGTAATTTTGTGGCTAATATTTGGTCATGGCAATCATATTAGATGTGACGATCAGGTGTCCAGTATTTTTGGCCCTCCTGTAACCACAACCACACACCAGACGTAAGCTGAGGAAGGAGCTTCACCTGAAGAATGCGGTCGTAGGGCTGTAAACCCGCCTGATCTGCAGGACCGTCTGGACGGATCATGTTCACGAACACACCCTTCTCCAACAAGCCGTCAGACACACTAAAGCCAAAATCCCGGCTGTCTTCATCCTTTAAGACACAGATCTGGGAGAGAAAGACTAAAATATAATTATTTATATCATTGGGAAACTGAAAGTAAATCCCAGAGTAAAATGCAGTGTTATTTCAGCCCTAAACAGACAGTACACTGTGGCAGACTATCTGATCACATGACTGATCCTAAACTGAGACACACCCTGACCAAG
>JAOVVF010000031.1:12902140-12917825 GCA_028565595.1 Duopalatinus emarginatus | reverse complement strand
CTAGAGACACCAGATTATGGTTAGAGGAACACTCATCTGAGTTTGGGGATTAGTCAGTCACACCTAAATCACCTGATATTAGAATTGTAGAGCGTTTCTGGATGAAGTCTGGTGTTCATTACCTACAGAATATTTTCTCAAGCTCGTTGAGTTCATGCCCTGTGGAGGACCTATTAACTATTAGACTGGTGTACCAGTTTTTTTGTCACTTCAGTGTAAACAGTTATAGTCGTGAAAACATGATTAGGGTCAATATCATGATTTGCACTTTTCTGGGCTTATCGTTTTCTTTTAAAAATAAATTAATAAATTCAAGACTCATGTATCACCTTTTCCTATGAAACCTATTTAGTTTGAATACACTTTCAATTCATTCTAATAAAAGATCTTTATTTTTTTTATCTGAAATGCCCAAACTGTCAGGTGGCGCAACCATCCGTGCAAAAGAAGTATTAAAAGTGGTGTTTTAATAATAATGGATTTAATGTAAAACACTGTGTATCAAATGGTACAAATACTAATCATTTTAAAGTCAGTAAGATCGGTGGAAAAGCCGGACTCAAATGTCAGTGTGGCGCAACTGTAAAAATTTGAAGTGTTTAATGTGTGGTTGCGCCACCTGACATTTTTTTTTTTTTGGGGGGTGGGGGGTGGTTGAGTTAAAAATTCCTTAAAACTGAATTTAGTTAGTAAGAAAAAGTAAATAGGAAATAGGAAAAGTGTCTATACATATGTTTTTATATTTGGTTGCACCACATGATATATATTAAAATACTTGAAAAAACATTTTGAAACATTATTAAACAACACACTGCTCTAATCATGCATTACAAAAATATTTATAAAATAGACTTATATAGAATATTTTGACCTTTACAACAATAGCACTAGCTCAGTCAGGTATGTTATAGTGGTTGTGCTAGCTGTTGGTTCAAATCACTGTAGGGTTCCTCAACAGCCATTTGAAACTATGAATCCTAATGACACAGTTACATGGCAACCCCTGCGAATTTAATATCACACCTTCACACCCCTAATGATTCGATTTTGGACCGCGTGTGTTTCCCGGTGCGTACCGAGAGGAGGCAGCTCGTACTCGACCTCCAACACCACCCTCTCCCCAATGTTCTTCAGCATGCTGATGATCTCGTCGTGCCGCAGTTTGGACAGGTTGATGCCGTTCACTGATTTTATGTAGTCGCCCGTGTTCAGCTGGTCACTCCTGAGATCAACACACAGACTATAGATTAGGATAGTGTGTGTGTGTGTGTGTGAGACCTGTATTTTACCATAAGAGCATCTTGTAGAAGGAGATGTACGAACGAGGCAGGTCTGTGAGAGGCTTTATAGCGATGATATGACCTGACAGTCATGACAAATCAGGAGTTATGCCAGCTTCACATAAATCCTTTAAGATGCTAAGCAACATTATGGTGTGTGTGTGTGTGTGTGTGTGTGTGTGTGTGTGTGTGTTTGTGTGTGTGTGTGTGTGTTAGCATGACGTGTCTTGAGCTGACACATAATGTGCTCACACGGAGGCTAATTTAAGCCTCTCTGTCTGCCGTCCCACAGCACTGTGCATTTGCCTGTTAGCACTATTAACACACAAACTCACACACACACACACACACACACACACATTCACCTAACACACACTCACACATATTCACACACTGCATTAGGATGTAATTTAGCTAAACGTGTATTCACAATTTAGCACACACACATCTTCAGACTTTCTGCAGACCACACAGACACACACACACAAAGTGAAAGTGAAGTGGCTGACCTACTGAGGAATCTGACCTTTGCAGTAAGTCGTGTCTTGTCGATATGGGGAATAGAACCGGCAGCCTACTGGTCAGAAGGACTGATGAACCAAAGAACTAAAGACTGGTGCGCTAATGTGGAACCATAGCTGCCCACATGGCTGCCCACATGGCTGCCCACATGGCTGCCCACATGGCTGCCCGATAGTGTTTACAGCACCTGGTATTCCCATGCAGTCTCAGTTCTGAGGTCTAACCAAGCCCAGCTCTGCTTAGCTTTCAAGATCAGACGAGATCAGACATCTCAGAGTTGTACAGCCGTATAATCATAAATGTTTTCCATTTGAACGAATCTGAACAAATCATTATAATAAAAAGGGTAAATGGGGTAAATTAAGCTGCATTGTAATTCTGGACTGTCTCGCACCTTCTTCTGCTACTAACTCTGAAGAGGGTGGACACACACACATACACACACACACACACACTCACACACACTCACACACACACACACACTCACACACACACACACACACACCGGGATGGTACTGATATTCATCCAGCCCTGCTGAAGAAATCCTGAGTAGCATGTAATGATCATGTTCACCTTCTCTTGGCTCTATTTACTCACATCCAGGTGGACATTAAGTTCACCTGTAAACCCGGAGACTACTAACCCCAGTGCATATGAAGCGTTTGTGGATATGTGTGTGTGTGTGTGTGTGTGTGTGTGTGTGTGTGTGTGATCTCACAGTCAGTACTGATGCATCACAACAACCCCTGAGACCATGAGGTCAGACAAACACGCTTAGACGTTGAAGAAAAAATGAAATAGAGTAGCTGACTTGTGAGGTGTAAAACTAACACCAGTGAACTAGTGTGTGTGTGTGTGTGTGTGTGTGAGAGAGAGAGAGAGAGAGAGAGAGAGAGAGAGAGAGAGAGAGAGCTGCGTCTCACTTGGCTGCCAGGCCTCCTGGTCTGAGGTTTGACACTCGAGGTTTGCCGTCTTTGTCCGAGCCTCCAGAGATGGTGAGGCCGAGACTGGTGGCTTCTCTCTTTATCAGCTCCACTGTGGTCAGCCCTCGAATCTCATCTACACACACACACACACACACACACACACACACACACATCAGGACAGCATTCCAGCCTTATACGTTCTGGATCCTTCATTCTGTTTTTGATCTCTACAGGTGACATTAAGATGATTTTTTTTACAGTATGACCAGATGGACCAGCACAATGATGGATAATAACAGCTAACCAGTGAAAAAAGGCCACGCCCTTGTTGATGATATCACACTACCTGACTAATAATGTGTCTAATTCACACAGTATTATTTTGTAGTTAATATTGAATTCTTTAGTCAGAAGTTCATTCTTTTTCAGCAGCTGTAACATTAAAACCGACCCACTGACTCATGGACTCCACAAGACCTCTGAAGGTGGTCTGTGGTATCTGCAGCACATTCTGCAAGACATTACCTGTAGGTCCGACCAGACTCCTTAGCCTTCAACCCCGAACCAACATCCGTCTTGGTCTTGGTCACCCGTAACCCTCTCAACAGTCACCCGGCTGTCCTTTCTTACACCACTTTTGCTAAGTATCAACCTGTATGCTGGGGCACACCCTACAAAACCTGCTGTTTTAGAGATGCACAGACCAGGTCGTCTAGACATCACAATTTGGTCACTCAGATCCTGACACGTTCCCGTTTGTCCTGCTTAAACATCAACTTTAAGAACCGAAAGGTGTCCTTGTAATGAGATCATCAACATTATTCACCACTTCTCAGAGGTTCGGTAGTGTTAATTTAATGGCTGATCGGTGTAATGTAATTAGGGTGGGTGGCGTCTTCACTAATCTACACACACAAGCTAATTTGAGATCAGAAATCCAGAGAGACCAAGGAAGTATGAGAGGAAAAGCGGTGTGTCGAGTTAATCAGGGACTCAGACGAGCTGTCGGTTCACCTCAGCACACAATCACAGCATCTGTGTGTGTGTGTGTGTGTGTGTGTGTGTGTGTCTAAGCATTCATGAGACATTTCGTCCTGTTACACTGATTTAATGAGCATTTTACCTGGAATGCTGCGCCTCTTCGAGACCACACTGCTGTCATTGGCTGCGCAGTCTTTGTTCCCTTTTGAATAAGGGCCGTCATCTGGAACAATAAAATAATAATTGCCATTAGTGCAGCAGGAACATCTGGCAACCCGTCTCCACTGATACGTGGCATGAAATAAAGGAATAGTCGGGCATCATGATTTCCAGCACACCATGGAACATTAATTTCTTTCACTGCAAACACATCTTACATCAGACACATGTTCCTTTTTCACCTCCAGATGTTTATATGTTAACATAATTACTGTACAAACACACCGATCAGATACACACCGTCCAAGCATGGACTTCACAAGACCTCTGAAGGTGTCCTGTATTTGGCATTTTTCCAGACATTAGGAGCAGTTCCTTCAATGGATCTTCTGTAGGATCAGACCAGATGGTCCAGTCTTCACCTCCACACACACGTCAGTGAATCCTTGTCTCCATGACCCTGTCACTGGTTCACCGGTTGTCCTTCCTTGGACCAATTTTGGTAGGTATTAACCACTGTGTACTGGGACACACATGCCACAAGACCTGCTGTTTTGGAGATGATCCGACCCAGACGTCTAGACGTCACAGTTTGGCCTTTGCAGAAGTAACTCAGATTCTTACACTTACTCTTTTTTCTTGCTTCCAACACATTAACTTCGAGAGCTGACTGTTTACATGCTGACTTATATATCTCACCACATGACAGGTGGCACTGTTTCTGGTGTTCTATCAAATCAAGTGGACAAACTGGTGTCACAGATATTAAAACAAGTCTGTCTTAACACAGAATCACTTTGTTCCTCTTCGTAAACATCAGAGTCCAGGATCAAATTTGATGATGGAAGTGATTCAGATTCAGATGATATAAAAGCTCCATATCCATATAATATATGTAATATATATATAAAATACTAATGATGCTGGTTTATGAGTCACATGGTACTGGTGTGTCCACACCAGCGTGTGTGAGAGTGTGTGATGGTTCAGTAGCTATAAGCCTTCGTTTATTTGTTAGTTACAAAGCGTATAATATTTTACAATTACAAAAGCAAACCAGAAAATTGTGAACAGGTCGTTTTTGTAAACAGTTTGTCTAACCACCAGTAAAACTCACTGGTATATACGGCAATGTAAATAATCGCCCAGGGCGCCAACTTGCCAGGGGCGTCACTGACACAGCATGTTTTATATAGACACTCATGAAATGTGCCCCCGGTGACGCTGCCTTCTCCTAGCAATGTCTCTCAGTCTCCAAGAGAAATTTCATTGCCAAATAGGTCAGAGTTATCACTGGTACACACACACACACACACACACACACACACACACACATACACACAGTGCCAGGAAGCACATAATGAGATGTGAAGATTTTTACATTGAACCAATCAGGACGTCTTGGACCATCCTGATATCAGACGTTCTTCATATTTCAAACCGCAGCTTGTTACTAGAAATGAATTTTTATATCTGTTTATTTTTGTTTTCTCCCTTTTATAACGCGCTGTACAGTATTTCACACATGACCCAAAGACACTCCAGCGTCTCTGAATCACATGCTTCATGAGTTCATTATGGCATGCACAACTCATTTTACAAGTCAATTAAAAAGTCAGAAACTAATTTAGAGCGTTACACTCCAGCAGCCCAGCCCGCGGTGACACCATTCCTGATGTAGGTTAAACGTCGGATGTTCCTACAATACTGGTGGGCCTATTTTCAGACCTGCTTTATTTATAAAACTGACACAAGACCTGGTTATTACTTCTCTTCTCTCCCGTATATATCAATGGTTTTTCATGAATATCTACAGACATCATTGAGCAACGTACCATACAGATATTTATATATATATACATATGGGTCAGTGACGTGACGCCTAAATTATCTGTCCGACTGCATTTTCTTCTGTTAAGAAAAAATAAAATTGCATAAAAAATGTCATATATTTGCAGTATCTCTTTCTATGAAAGTGCTTTAACTTTTCATAAAACACTGACTAATTGTTATTTTACTGTGATTAAAGTGTCAAAATGTCATGTGGTGCGACCAATAATCGAAATAACTGTATTAAATTCTAAATAAGATTTCTAGTTTATGTGGCTAAAAATATGAGTCACTGACGCAGTATGATTAAAGTAATTGTCTGTTTCAAAACATTTTATTAGTTTTATGTGATATACAGGATATATAAGTGTGTTAAGTATGTTTAAAAAGGTGACTGTGACGTTTATCAAACAAAAATATGAGATAATTATTTACTAAATCTAAAAGCTAGGCAGATTGTCTGTTTCTGAACATGTTCTATTACTGAGATAAATAAATGTTAGAAATGTTGAGGCAATTCATTTATTTTAAGATAAATCACGGTCACACCACATGATATTTTGTAAAGTCATTGCCGATTTATCTGGATTAAAAAACACTAAAATTGCTTAATTTATTTTTTATATATAAACTTATGTGTACACAACATTCTTAATATTTGAACAATTACAAAAAACCCTCAGATTTTCAGTATTTTAAATTTAGGAAGTTAAAAAACCTTAGAAGTCATTGACCCGTATATACATGCACATACTGTACACTGATTAGCTGTGACATTAAGCACCGTCTGCCTAAACAGCTCTGATCCATCATTGCATTGACTCTATAAGACCTTTCAGGGTGTTCTGTGGTATCTGTGGCACCAAGATGTCAGGAACAGATCCTTCTGTGGACCTTCTCTAGGATCGGACCAGATGGTCAAGTCTCCATGACCCTGTCCCTGGTTCACTGCTTGTCCGTCCTTAGACCACTTTTGGTCAATACTAACCACTGTATATTGGGATACACCCCACAGGACCTGCTGTTTTGGAGATGCTCTGACTCAGTCAACTAGACTTTACAATTTGCTCACTCAGATCCTCACACTTGCCCATTTTTCCTGCGTCCAATACATCAACTTTGAGAACTGACTGTTTACTTGGTGTGTCACCACTTAACTTGCCACCGTAATAAGATAATCAGCGTTACTTAATTCACCGGTCAGTGGGTTTGTGGTGTTAATGTTATGGCTGATTGGTGTATATAGTCACTGGGTCTGTCGTTTATTGGTTGCCAGATTGCAAAAAAAGTCCCCAGTGAATAAATAAAACTGCATAATTAAACAGACTTACTGGTTACCTACAAGGAATTTGACTTTCACATAGAACCTGTTCGTACAGTAAAACACACAGCAGTGAACACACACACACACACACACACACACACACACACACACACACACACAAACACACACACACTAGGTAAACACCTTTGCCCGGAGCAGTGGGCAACCCCATCGGCAGCATCTAGGAAAAGCAGTTGGGGGGGTTAAATGTCTTGCTTAAATTTTCGTGTCTTGTTGCTACGGTAACCTGGCAACTGGCAACCTTCTGGTACCCAGACATAAAGCTGTGTTATTATCACCCATATTGCTTTAGTGAAGTTCGTTAGGCAAATAAAGAAGGATGGATAAAGATAGAAAAGATGGCTGGACTCACCATTGCGGCCTTCTTTCCGCAAACCGCACAGCATGACTGCGATGTCACGTCTCCATTCTGTTCCACACCGGAGTATGAGACCCGTCTATATCCTGCATACACCTTTCCTGAACCACACTGCAGGTTACAGCACTGCTTCCAAAATCACAGCGAGTATGCAAGAAATCCTAGTCTCTAAAGAGATACTAGTCATTTATCCACCAACATTAAAATTGTAGCTTCTGAAGAGATTCCCTCTGTGCATACATGTCAGATTGTCCAATTCTGGTCTCTAAAGAGATACTAGCTATTTATAATCCAATCCATAATTTACAAGCTCCAGTCTTCAAAGAGATACTGTCTATACATACACCAAAATCTAAACTGTGGTCTCAAAATAGATACTATGCATCCATAATCCAAAACCCAATAGACAAATTCTGATCTAAAGAGATACCAGCATTTAATACCTACATCTACATTAGTCTATAAAGAGATACCGTCTATACATACACCAATATCCAAACTGTAGTCTAGAAAGAGATACTGTCTCTTCATAATTCACTACCCAATAGCTAAATTCTGGTCTCTAAAGAGATACTAGTCACTTATACACCAACATCAAAATTTTAGCTTCTGAAGAGATTCCCTCTGTGCATACGTGTCAGATCATCCAATTCTGGTCTCTAAAGAGATATTAGCTATTCATAATCCAATTTACAAACTCTGGTCTTCAAAGAGATACCGTCGACACATACACCAAAATCCAAACTGTGGTCTAGAAAGACATACTGTCTCTTTATCATTCACTATCCAATAGCCAAATTCTGGTCTCTAAAGAGATACAGACTATTCATTTAGTCTATAGAGATGCTGTCTAAACGTACTCCAATGACCAATAGCTATACTCTAATATCCATATTCCAGCATCTGTACTCTAGTTGATGTTTATACTCTAATGTCCAAAGTCTGGATTTAAAAACTAAAAATGATCCACCTATTTAAACTTCAATAAATAACGTTTTACAGTAAAATATTGTATTATTATAATATTATAATATTATTAGACTCCAGTACATCTAAAGTGTGTAATAGGGTATCGTCTGTCCATACTCCAACACTCAAATCAGGTTTCTGACCCAATACTGACTTATCTATACTCCAATATCCAAACTCTAAAGTAATACTCACTATCCACCGAGTCAACGGCTGTCCATGCCACCGTGTCCCAACTCCGGAGTCCACTGTCTGATCCACAACATCATATAACATTTAACATCCAAGCCAACATGTCCACACTGTAGGATCCAGTCAAACACAACCTCAGGAACGTATTCTCTGCACCTCAGACTCCAAACTCTTCACACTCCTCACACTTCACACCGGCTGATCCGTGTGTGTGGACACCAGCTGTGACGGAGCCGTAACAGGAGGCTGGAATAAAAACACTGCTGCACTGAGACTCCGAGCGACAGAGCGGGAGTCTATCCCCCTCTTTCCCTCCTCCACTCATTCCAATACGCTCCACCCTCTCTTCCCAGGCCCCTGAGATGTTCACACTCATCTCTGTCCTTCATTCTTTTGCCTTTTAATCAACTACACACACACACACACACACACACACACTTACACATATATATATATATACTAGTATATAAAAGCATTAAATTTTTTTCTTTCATTGGGCACCTGTGGGTTAAAGGAACCAGCATTGTAAACCAGAAGGTCCCCGGGTCAATCCTCTGTACCGACACGACACAACTAAAGTGCCCTTAAGCAAGTCACCTAACTCCCAAACATTGTGGATAGGCTTGTCGACCGCTCCGGGCAACTGTGTTCACTGCCCCCTAGTGTATGTTTTTCACTACATGGATGGGTGAAATACAGGGATCAAATTTTTCTGTGTGTACAAGCACAGTGGTCAATGAGTGGTTCACCTTCAGACAGAATCAAGTTCCAGTAACATTAGTTCCCAAACGTCATATTCAACTCAACACAAACACACAGAGACACATATGACATGGGGAGGTTCTTCCTGACAGGTATGTAGTTTTCAGCATGGATTAAAAAGTTTTATATAATACATAAACCATGTAGAATGTTTATGTCGCTGCTAAGACGTAGCACACGTGCTGATATTTTTAACAATTTCTAAATATTCATCTCAGGTTCATATTACATAGCAGAATAATTTAAAATATTTAAAAATAAATATTTCTGCCATTTTTGTCCATCAACTTTACCGTCAACTCTTCAGAGAAATTTCAGAGCTAATGTCGCAATAAGCAACTATATAAGTGTGTTATATAAGTATATATATAACTATATAAGTGTGTTATATAAGTATATATATAACTATATAAGTGTGTTAAGTAAATTTAAAAGTCTTTAAGGCTAGTGTTAGCATTAGCTAATCTGTGTGATATTGTTATACTGAAGAACAGGATGCAGTCCAAGATTAATAAAAACCTCTTCAGTTAAAAAACAAACTTAAAAAACAAACGTCAGAGAGCAAACTCCAGCCTGATCGCTGATCTAATACACTCACTGAACCAATCGCTTAAAGCAGAGGCTCCTGAACTGGGATCAGGGGCCCACAGGGTCACATGGTTTTGTGAGGAATAAGCAGGGCGTCTGTGTTATAGCTACTGGCTTGATTAGATTTAATCCGATAAACCTTAATAACTGAAAAACAAGTACATCAATCAGCCATAACAAACCAGAACAAAACCAGAACAAAAGAGTTCTCAAAAGTTCTCAAAGTTGATGTGTTGGAAGGCTGGAGAAATGGACAAGTGTAGGAATCTCAATTAAAACAATCAGATGACTGGGTCAGAGCATCTCCAACAGCAGGTCATGTGGGGTGTGGGGTGTGTCATGGTATACCGTGGTTAATAACTACCAGAAGTGGTCCCTGGGTCACTGGTGTGTGTGTGTGAGGGGTGAAGGCGAGACCTGCTGGTCTAATGCCAAAGAAAATCCACAGACAGAGCTGTTAATGATGTCTTAGTGTCAGACTTGTGGAGTCCAAATGTCTTGACGGGTCAGAGCTGTTTGGGCAGGTGTTGTTAATCAGTGGATTCTGTATAAATGTGACTGTGATGACAGTTAATAAAGTAACAGTAAAAAAAATGATAAATAATGAAGCTAATATTTAAATATTTAAATTTTGTAATTGTGCTGATAAGCTCCAGGATTTAAAAAAATGCATTATTACCAGTCTAAAGTATTATTACTAGTCTAATGTATGATTACCACGACCAGTCGAAGTATGTGATTAACTCATTACACACATAATTATCAGCGTCTGTAGGACAGTACAGTAAAACTGCTGGAGGGAAATGAAGCTCTAACTCTAACACACGACTCAGTACATGTTCTCGGGTTTCATTGTCTCAGAAGATCTTTCAACCAGTGAGAGCAACTGGGTTCTTTACTCGACAGCATGTGTGTGTGTGTGTGTGTGTGTGTGTGTGTGTGTGTGTGTGTGTGAGAGAGAGAGAGAGAGAAAGAGAGAGACGATGATGTTGATGTAGGCTCTCCAGTGCTCACACCTGTCTCTCCACTTGACCATTTGTCATGTGAACATACCAGACCTTCCCCCATACTCACGTTTCTTTAACCACACACACACACACACACACACACACACACACACACACACACACAGTCAACTCCAATCCAGTCAGTATTGCGAGCTCCCTATCCGCTCTCTGACATGTAGAGCAGGGTACGAACAGACCGACGAGACGTGTCCTTCTTCTCTTCGCTCTCTTCTCTGATTCCGTCAGACTGATCTGAATCTGCAGCGACTCCCGTCTGACTCGATCACTGGTTTATTATTATTTAAAAAAAAAGCAATAATGTATTAATGGGCAATAATGAATTAAAAGTGATTGATGTTGCTTTTTACAAAGCATCTTAATAATTTATCTATAGTAATAAGGCACTAAAATATTAGCAACAGATCCTTCTGTGGATCTACTTTAGAATCGGACCAGACGGCGCAGGCTTAAGTGAAAGTGAAGCGAAAGTGAACTATTTGCCTGCTGTGCTTGCACACAGAGGAATATGACCTCCGCATTTAACTCATCCGTGCTGTGAAACACACACACAGCAGTAATCACTAGGGGGCAGTGAACACACTTGCCCGGAGGGGGGGCAGCCCCAAACTGCAGTGCCCAGGGAAGCAGCTGGGGGAGTTAGGTGCCTTGCTCAAGGGCACGTCAGTCGTGTCTTGCCCTGGGCGGAGATCGAACCCGCGACCTTCCGGCCACGAGGCTGGTTCCCTAACTACTAGACCACGGCTGCCCCCAGACACATCAGTGAGTCTTGCTCCACTGTCCACAGCACCAGGTTAGCAGTTGGGGGTTAGGTGCCCTGCTCAAGGGCAGTCGTGTCTTGGGGATCTGTATGGGGATAAAACCAGGGACCTGACCACCCAACCGCTCCCTGTGCACCATGGATTGGGGCTGCCTGCTGATTTTGATGGTTTGATGGAAATGACTAAGAGGATGATTTTATCATTACAGCGGATTGTGTAATAAACCTCCAGGGTAGACAGGGTAGGTGACCCGACTGTCACGTGAAACTAGGAGATTAGAATTTTGAAGGTGGAAGAGGAAGACCGCCTCGGTCGAATCCTAGATGCGTGTTTGTTCTAATATGGTGTAAACGAACAGCTCCGCCATACTGAAGGTCAACGCTAAGCTACTACTTGGAGCTGGGGGGGACGTTCAGCATGAAAAGGTCAAATCTATCCATAAATATGGTGAAACACCCAAAGAATTCAAGAGTTCTTGCTATATTTCTGGTTGGGGTAGATTTTGACAGCAACACTGCCATCCTGTGGTTTGGAAAGAGTCCAAAAGATGTCGTGTGTGGAGACTTAAAGACACTGAGGTGTATTATATTGATTATTAAATATCACATTCACTCTGCATTTCCATTTCACACACACACACACACACACGGGTACCTTTCACTCTTCCTTTGATGACTCCCATGCGGCAGCGCAGCGAGAAGAACACCCTCCTCTTCCCCTTCGCTCCTCCACCCGATCCCTTCTTCGCCGAGCTGACGGAGGAGGAAACTCCGTCGGGAAAGCGTTTGGGGTTGATGCTGCAACTCAGTCGCCACATCTTAACTTACAAGCTACTGAACGTGCACCAGGGCATCTCTGTTCTCCACACACGTTCTTGTCTCTCCCGCTTTCCTTTTTCTCATCTCATGGTGAGAGAGATAGACAGATACACTGGGGATCCCGCTTTATTTACTGTCACGTCAATACTCGATCAACGTCAACTCCACAAGACGAAGATGCTGGTGGGGATTGTGTTTGTCAGTGTGTGCGTATGTGTGTGTGTGAGAACATTTTTGGCCTGTGTAGTAGAAGGCAGATGGAGAACAGCTTCTCACTGCAGAGATCCGGTCTGGCTGAACCACAGGAACGGTTCCACCCTGAGAACACGGTTCACAGCTGACTTCATCTCTTACACGTTAGGAGAACCTGCACAGACCTCGTGATTAGTAATACTAACATAAAATAATCTGACTTAGTATTACCATGACTAGTACTTAAATGATCACAATACTCAGCAGAGTTCCAGGTTTCCACTATAATGACAAAGATTTCTATTATGTTGAACGCTCAGAGACGTGTACACAGCTGGTAAAAGAGTGAATACTCAGGAACTCAGGTTTAATATGTACTGCATGTGTAGCAGTTGTGGGGTTAGTACACACAGGAATCTGAAACATTGAGAAATACATAGAAGACCTATTTAACTGAGCCTCATTTACTGATAATTTTTCTTCATTTTTTTCTTTTTTCTTTTCTTACCCCTACACTTAACCAAAAACTGGTAGACCAGTCCAACACTTAATAGGTCCCCCATGGGGTTTGTTTTTCTGCCATTCCATGGGACGCCTGGTGCATCTACAAACATCTCAGACACGTGAACACTGAGTGTGTGTCTCCTTTCTGACACCTGTTCATGTCCTGTATTCATTCTGACGGGTTTGTCCTCTTCTAACAAGGACAATGTGTCACCACACATGTCTAGAGACACCAGATTATGGTTAGAGGAACACTTGTCTGAGTTTGGGGTTTAGTCATTCACATTTAAATCGTCAGATCTCAACGTTATTGAACACAACAGAACTGTGGAGCATTCTGGGGACTCGTCACATCTTATTATAGGGCCACTGAGATTGGTGTCGTAAATGCAGCATGGCAGTCTGGTAGTGATGGGATTTGAACTTAAGACCTTCTGAGCAAAATTCTAATGTCATTAAAACCTCACCGCTTACTGAGGTTATTTGTTGCTGGGGTGTTTTTTTTATACTTTTTATGTCATGTTAAGTAAGTGTTAAGTATTTGGACTGCATATTATTACTACTTCAGTTTTACTAGAACTGAATGCAGGCAGTCTTGATTAATTACATCTCCAAGAAAAAAAGCATTATCTTTTTTATATTTAGACCTCAAAAAATATTTGTTACAAATCTTACCAGTCTCATATTACTGTATAATTTACATCACTCAAATTTGTAGACAAATAGTACTTGTCACTAATCAAGATCACGGGACAAGATCACCAAATTCCTCTTTCTTTCTTCAGCTGGTGGTTTTTATAATAGAGGAAGCACAACTCTGAGTCTGTGTGTATGTGTGTGTGTGTGTGTGTGTGTGTGTGTGTGTGTGTGTGTGTGTGTGTGTGTTGAAAATTTGAGTTGCATACAGTACATGTTACACATTTAACATGAACGCTAGTTTTCTATGACTGCACTCGTTATCATCTCATCTACAGGAGGCTCCTCTTATAATAAACACAGTTAATGACCTTTACTGTATCAATTAACAAATAATTAAGCATGATGAGGTCAATTTAATTAAACTGCACATAAATTGGCTTTATTTAATTAAGCTAATCTGTTTTCTTAAAAATGAAATAAAAAGTAGATCAATCAGTCTATAGATCAGTTAAAATGAGAGAAAATGTAATATGATCAATAGGAAAATATTTTTTAAACAACAACAAAAAAAAAATTATGAATTTTTAAATAAAGGAAAAACAGTCAGGCTGTCATTCTCTTATCTGCTTAGTCCATCAGCGTCACATCCTGGAGCCCACCCAGAATCATTGGGTGCAAGGCAGGAATATGCCCCGGGACAGGGCATCAATCCACTGGTGAATAATTAACATCTCAGAACTGCATTAAAACTGATTATTAAATATCATATTCAGTCTGTGGTCCCATTACACACTCTCTCTCTCTCTCTGTCTCTCTTTCTCTTACACACACACACACACACACACACACACACACACACACACACACACACACACTCACTCACAATTCTGAGCTGATGGAGAAGGAAACTCCATTGTGTGCTATAATTTGAAAGCTGTTATTAAATTAGAAGGCAGGAATCTCAACCAATTTAAACAGAGTTCACTAGTCAATGAAAACACGACCCTGCAGTGGATTTCTGCTTCCTGTAGAATAAATACACAGACAGACTGTTGTCACATCCATGGCAGGACCACATGACAGCCAGCACTGACCACATGGTCTGAACTGAAGGCACAAACACACCTATTCCACTGCTTGTATTAACTGGGAGAATTACACAAGACAGTAGTGTTGTCAGAATAGGACGTGACCTGTGAACTTTTACTCATAATGAATTTATAGTGTGTGGAAATCTGTCTGCATCTGGTTGTTGAACATGCCACGATTCCTGATATAAAACAACCAGTTCTATAGAAGGTGTATATGTGTATATGTATTAATCAGGGGTAAATAAAGCTAAATAAAGCTAAATAAATTCAATCATTTCAAAGGAAGGCAGCTGTAGGCTGGCAGTTGAGAAACCAGACTTGAGACCTGGGCTGCGTCTGAAATGGCTTACTACCATACTAGTTAGTATGTGAATCTAGTATGCGACACAATGTAGTGTGTCCGAATTCCTAGTATGTATCAGGTAGTATGTGAAAGGTTCCCGGATGTCCTACCAGGTCAGGAGAGATTTTCTAGTACGCTCCGTCAGCACACTATCCGAGCCTGACGTATCCCATAATGCACTGCGAGTGAACTGAGAGCCTGTTTTAAACGATACCGAGAGAGTTTATGATGATCAGTTTAGGCTGAGCTGAGGAACATTTTTTAAATACAAACGACGTTTAAAGTTAATTAAAACTGAAACTATAAATAATTGTGTGGGAACTTAAGTGGTGTGACGTCATGGGTCAAAGGTTGTTGGTAAGATGGCGGATCAAGTGCGTCCGAGGTGGTGTGCATACT
>JAOVVF010000031.1:12863687-12877131 GCA_028565595.1 Duopalatinus emarginatus | reverse complement strand
TTACTTGGTGAAAGAATCCATTCCACTTGATCAATAGGAGACACAGACCACTGAAAGTCCACTCCGGGTTTTCTGGGATGTATTATATTCCAAGGAAATATTAGGAGGAAATGTCACCGCATTTAACTTTATAAACTTTATATCTGTGGTGTTTGGTTTATAAACTGTGGCGTTGTTGCTATGGTAACTATGCAGCCTAAACTGTGCTGCCACAATCTTTTTAGAAAGAATACGCTTTCTCCTGGTAACCCTTCTGTTCTGAGGCATGCTAACTGAGGCATGTCTAGTCTAAGATACAGCTCTTGATATTTTGTAATTTCCTCAAGCATTGCAGTTTGCCTTTGGGTGAATTTGCCGGGACGTTCGGGTCTGGTAAGATTGTCAACTGTCTTTAATGTTTTCCACTTGAAATGGTTTGGAAACGGCCTTATAACCTTCCCAGGATTGATGGACATCAACAGTTGCTTCTCCGAAATAACTGCTGATGTCTTTCCTCTTTGGCATTGTGTCAACTCCCATCCCTGGTCCTGGTCAACACAAACAATCAGGTATGTAACAACGAAGATCAGGACTGTAACCCAGTGCCCTAATATTTACTATTTGTGTGTACATGTTGGTGGTTTGGTCTTGTTCACGACAAACTTTACAGCAAATATATTCCTCGGCATCGTGTCAACACTGCTGAATAATCCAGACCAGCAAACGGCCAAATCTTCTGCTTTTAACACTACGCCATTTATTCGATAGCTACTAAACTGGCAACTTATTGCATCTTAACATTCATACCTGTGGTATGCCCACCACCAGGCTATGCGTCCAGTAACAATCCCGTCACTGAGAAACACAGAAGAGAAGTGGCTCTTACCTCAAAATTAGTGTCTCATTTAATTTATATCATTATATCAGCCTTTTACCGTCTCCATCCTTGGTGTCATCTGGGAGCAGCGCATCCTGATGGTTTTATAAATATGGCCACACTTGCTGATACTCAATTAATCACGGGCATTTAATTAGCAGCACCTGGCTGATACTCACCCTCTTAATTCCTATGGAAGGAGTAACGGCAGACTTCAGTTTCCACACACTGCTTCTGCATCTTGGTGTAGTTTTAGTTAAATAAATAATGACACGGTGAAATCTGTAGTGTCTCATTTTAACCTGCTCAGGAGCAGAAGTTTGTTTTTTACATGACTGTATAACCATTAAAGCTCCTGACAGAGAAATAAAAATAATGAAATCTAATCCATAGTTATGATTTCTTTTAAAATTAAGGCCTTGTTGTCAGTATTGCTTCATCTGTTCTAAAATTTTTAAAATAAAGACTTCAGACTAATGAGACCATAAAAAACCCCAAGATTAACATCACACACTGGCACCAGACGAGGAGAAAATCCAGCTGATGGTCTTGATACAGGACAAGAAGAAAAAAAACAATAAGTATCTACGATAACATCTGTTTGCTTGTTCATGGCAACAGGGAACGAGAAATGAGTGTCCTGGCATTTCCCTGCCTCCACCGACAGCTGGAGAATGATTCGGATACGGTTACCAGGCGACCGTCTCTTGTTTCTATGCAGAGTTTTTATGTAAGCATCAGGAGAGGTGATGTCACGGTGTGGGGGAGGAGGAAGTCAGCTTTTCTCACGCCGTCTTGTTTTTTTTCCTGGGTTACGACGGTGAGATCAGATCCCAGATGAAAGGAGCCTAATGAAGCGAGATGAAAGAAGGCAGGGTTGAAATTAAAGAGGTCGAAACATAGAAACATCTCAGGACACGTCAGAGTAATTGAACACACGCTGCTGTGACTTTTATCAGAGACTCTGACATACAGGGATCTTAGGATCCCATTCTTAATAAAAGGAGCCACTACAGGATGTCTGAGTGTTAAATCAATGGTAGAATCAGATGAGGTCTGTTTGATGGGAGTCAGACTGAACTGATGTTATTTACATATTCATATGAGCTGCGGTTACAGCAGGTGAAGCATGTGACCATGTGGAAATAACACATCACATGGATATGAAGATAAATGAATCATGTAAAAATAAAATAAAAATAAATTAATCATGTAAATCACATGTACAAATGAATCATGTTGAACATAAATGAATGTTAAAAAATATAAAACAAAAACAAACAAATAATCATTTGGGAAACACGTGAAAATAAATCCATCGAGTCCCATAAAAAAATGAATCATATAAGGGAATCATAAGAAAGTAAATGAACCCTTAGGGGAATCAAAAAATCATGTGTACATAAATGAATCATGGGGGAATCCTGTTAAAATAAATGAATCTTCTGGCATGTGAAAATGAATCATGAGGAACATAAATAAATCATGGGGGAATAATGTTAAAATAAATGAATCATGTGGCAAAAATCATGTGAAAATGAATCATGAGAAACATAAACAAATCTTGAAAATTCTTAACTAAAAAAAATAATTATGTGGAATGATGGGAATCATTTTAAAAAATGAATCATGTGAGGGAGTCACCTGAAAATAAACAAATCATGGAAAAATTGGTAGTAAATCAAAATAAATAATCATGGAACGATCACATAAAAATAAATGAATCATTAGTGGGAATCAGGTGAAAATAAATGAATCATACAGAGTTCATTATTAATAAGTGTGAGAGGAATCATGAAAATAAGTATCACATAGAACGTAAATAAACCTTAAAATCTTATTTAAAAACAAATGATTTGTGGAAGAATCACATGTGAAAATACATACATCATGGCTAAATATCACATGACCAAATAAGTGGATAATAACATGAAAAAAATTATTAATGGATCATTTAAAAATATTAATGGAGCAAAATTAAAAAACTTGAAAAAACTAATTACAAACAAAATCATGTGAAAATAAATCACATTATTATTCACATCTGAAGTTCATGTGACTTCTAAAAATGCTGCGCCATTTATTTGATACATAATAAACTAGCAACTTATTGCATCTTAACATCCATACCTGTGGTATGCCCATCACCAGGCTATGCTTCCAGTAGCAATCCTGTTACTGAGGAACACAGAAGAGAAGCGTCTCTTACCTCAAAAATGAAATCTTTATTTCTATCATTATATTACGTAAAGTCTGACAAACGTAGCATTTTACCGTCTCCATCCTTGGCGCCATCTGGGAGCAGCGCATCCTGACGGTTGCCCAGCACGAAGGCAAGTGTGGCGAGGATGCCGGCGTCCAGAACTCCCAGCATGGCCAGTACGTAGGCCCAGTGCACGCTGCAGTTCCCTGGAGAGAAACTCTCGACACCGTCCCCACACAGCGCTCGCATCTCGGCGCACTCCCACGAGTCAGGGAAGAGCATGCAGGCCAGCGCCAGACAGAAACCTGCAACATGGAGGCTGGATGAAGTACAGAACCCGCATCCTCTGGTTATGAGGCTCAGATATTACAGTAACACAGATTAATGACCTACACAGAACTGTGCAGGGACTAGTGAGGAAGCGTTCACACCTGACATTTTAACTAGTAATAAATACATTATAACTACTTACTATATACTCATCAGCCATAACAATAAAACCACAAACCCAATGACAGGTGAAGAAAATAACACTGATCATTACAGTAGTACCTGTCAAGGGCTGGGACATATTAGACCGCAAGTAAAACAGTCGACTCTCAAAGTTGAGGGCCAAATCATGATGTCTAGACGACTGGGTCAGGTCATGTCCAAAACAGGAGGTATTGTGGGGTGTGTCCTAGTATACAGTGCTTAATACCTACCAGAAGTGGTCCAGGGAAGGACAACCGGTGAACCGGTGACAGGGTCAAGGCTCATTGATGCATGTGTGAAGGTGAAAGCTTGAACGTCTGGTCCGATCCTACAGAATATCTCGTTTCCACAGACTTCTTGTGGAGTCCGTACCTCAATGGCTTGGGTAGTTTTATTGTTATGGCTGATCGTCATACACATACGTGACCCAAGGTGCTGCCGAGTCAGTGATCTTACCAGCAGTCAGCTGTAACCAGGCACAGATTTTGTACACGGTTGCAGCGTTGCAGAAGCGAAACAGACACAGACATCCCACGCTGACCCACACCATAGTGAGGGAGATGCAGACCAGCACAGCCGGAGACTGGAAGGCCGGAATAGGGGTCAGCGTACGCAGGGAGCCCGTGCACTCTGGGGCCGGCCAGTCCGAATCCACACACACCTCGAACAGGCCCAGCGTCCCGCTCTGCGGCGGCGCCTTACCGCCGGCCAGATAACGGATCTCGCGCGTGCCCACCCAGGACGGCTGGACCAGGATGACCACCTCGATGACGGCGAAGCAGAGCGTGCAAATGGCCCACAGGACTCCCATAGCCCGGGCGCTCCTGATGAACTCGGTCTGGTAGAGGCGTGCCACCTCCGCCGCGTGGGGCTGCATGACTGCTGCAGAAGCAAAGCTAAATACAAGGCATTGGATTTCAGTGGAGTGAATTACACACAACTATGTAGATTCATAATCATAAAGTACAATTCTACAGGATTCTGCTCCATTTTAGTTATAACCCGTTTAATTTGTTGCTCAAGCATTTGAAAAAAGCCAAACATATGCAATGAAGTCCCAGAAAAACGGCTACAGACAGACGTACACAGTCTGGTGGTGTCTCCATAACAGTGTTGTGTTTGTTTATCTGGCATTCCATGGGACCCCTGGTACACCTACACACCAACATACATCTAGAGACACCAGATCATGGTTAGAGTCTAGGAGTTGCTATGGACAACCAACTCTCCTTCTCTGGTCATGTTGCTAACTTGGCTCGGTCAGGCAGGTTTCTCCTTTACAACATTTGGAAGCTGCCCAGGTACTAGTCCAATCTCTTGTCATCTCAAGACTGGACTACTGTAACTCTCTCTTGGCTGGTCTTTCCATGCGTGCCATCAGGCCCCTGAAACTGATCCAGAATGCAGCAGCTAGACTCATTTTTAACCTCCCCGAACCTTAACTGGCTTCCTGTAGCAGCTTGTATCAGATATAAAACCCTGATGCTGGTCTACAAAGCCAAAAACGCTTCAGATCCCTCCTACCTGATGACAATGGTTAAGGCTAGGTACACACCTAGAGCTCTTCATGCTTCAAGTACGGCCCGACTTGACCCTCCAACATCCAAGACACACAGGAGACAAACATCCAGACTCTTCTCTGTCCTGGCACCGAGGTGGTGGAATGAACTTCCCCTTGATGTCCTACAGCAGAGTCACTTCCTGTCTTCAAACTCCGGCTAAAAACTCACCTGTTCTGCAGAACTTAACTGAGAAGTGACTCAACTGAGTATTTGTCTTATTTGTTAAGTTTTGTGACTATTTTGGTTATTGTCGTCTTCTCTCTGCAGGTTGACTAGTGTAGAAAGTTTTGGATAATTAATACTACATGACTGTTTTTTAGTAGGATTCTGGTCTGAGTTTTTGAATCCTGATTTACCTTCACTAGCTTCAGATACTCCAACAATTTAGCTAAGCACTTTTGTAAGTCGCTCTAAATGCCATGAATGTAAATGTAAATGTTAGAGGAACACTCATCTGAGTTTGGGGATTAGTCAGTAACACCTAAATCACCAGATCTCATTATGTGTTATTGAACACATCTGGGACATCATGTGACACACTGTGGAACACAGAAATCCTCCACCTCAGAATACGACAGGGTTGTAGAGGTTCTGGAGGAAGTCTGGGGTTCATCAGTAAAACTATAGAATATTTCCAGAAGCTTGCTGAGGCAATCTCTTGTGGGGGACCTACAAAGTATTAGACTGCCACCTGCCTGCCAAAACATCTCTGAACCCTCTAAAGGTGCTCTGTGGTACCTGACACCTAGAAACAGATACCTCTGTAGATCTTCTAAGACACGGGTGGACAACTTCAGTCCTGGGGAGAATACAAGAGGGTGTATATCCACTGCACCCGGGGAGCAATTGGGGGTTAGGTGCCTCGCTCAAGTGCACTTGAGTCAAGTCTGGTCGGTTGTTGGAAACAAAGCGGAGACCTTCTGGTTAGAAGGCAGGTTCCTTAAACACAAGGAGAGAAACCTCCAAGTTGTCCTGGACACCAGCCGTCCCTGGACTGGAGCTGGCCACCCCTGTTCTATGAGATCAGACCAGACAGTCCAGCCTGTCCAGGACCCTGTCTCTGGTTCATTCGATGTCTTTGCCTGGACCACCTGTAGTAGGTATTAACCACTGAATACTGGGACACACCCCACAAGACCTGCTGTTTTGGGGATGATCGGACTCAGTCGTCTAGACGTCAGTTTGGTGCTTTATAAAGTCACTTGGTCACGATTACCCAAGAGTTAGCATTGGGGTGAAGGCAGCTTAGAAGAATCTGTTGCTAACGTTCTGGTCCCAGATACCACAGAACACCTTCAGAGATATTGTGGAGTCTCAAAAGGGTCAGAGGTGTTTTAGCACCCGTTTAGGAAAGGTGGTGGTAATGTTATGATCAGGACTGTTCCAAATAAAGGCAAAACTAAATTATGGCTCAGAAAAATTATAAACAAAAGCCTGAAATGGAACAGAATAATTTGTGCATCGTTTCAATATATATCATCAAAATAGACAATTCAGGTGAGCTTAGAGCTGAAACAGGGCTTTTGTATGAAACAAGAAGGTTATTCATGCATCCCCCCCCCCCGCCCCACCTCCACGATGATACACTGGTATACAGAAGCTGCGATACGTATATTAAATGTATTATTGAGCCGGAAAGCTGTTCTGTGAGGTTTGAAAACTCCGTACACGGCCTCAGGAGCAGAATCGCTCAGAGAAGCCCGTCACAACAGAATCACAGCATACAGAGCAGTGGGGGTTTAACGACAGGAGGAGACTCATGAGGATGCGGCTGGATGAGACGAGAGAGAGAGAGAGAGAGAGAGAGAGACGATGACGCTCGCGGAAAAGATACAAGCAGGACCTGCATGGTGAGACAAATGAGCAGATGAGAAGGAGATGAGAGCATGGGATGATGGAGATCACCTCTGTTCTCCTCAGGCTGATCGTCTGCGACACTCTGTCCTTCAGCAGGAAGCAAAAAAAAAAAATCAAAATTCAATTACAGAGAGCTGCATTATCTGCAAGCGAGAGAGTGAGACGGGGAAAAAAACCCAGATCCTCTCCTCCTCCCTGTGGGTTAACGGTGGCAATGATGCACGACATTAACCGCAGGCCAACACCAATAGCAGGCGATTTTCCTTCGACGCGTAGTGAGGGAGGGGTGACGAGGACGATGAGGGAGAGGAGGAGGGGTAAAAAGAGGGTGAGGGAAACGGAAAGATGTTGATGTGTGATGTTTCAGAGAAGAATAAATCTTTCTGCTTTTACAGGAAAGAGGGAGGAGGAAGACAGAGGTGAAGAGCTGCACCGACATCCATCAGGAGAGAAAAGACAAAAAAACAGAAATAAAGGTAAAGAATATGAGGGGAAAGAAAAATAATTCAAGGAAAAACATTTTGTAGACTATTATCATCATTTCCTCTTGACCCTGCTTCACAGGACAGACATATACATGAACTCGTGAACACATTAACGTATTAATGTATTAATGTAGCTGCTACATGCCATCATGAGTCGACATCAAAGGTCTAAAGACACAGGGACTTAGAAGATCAGAAAATTAAACCAAACCACCACCAAGCTACCACTTCTGGTTTAACCTACACTTTACATACATCAGGTGATCACTTTCGTCATCGCTCAGGGGCAGACGCAGGCTTGTGGTTAAGGAACCAGCCATGTGACCAGAGGGTCCTCGGTTTGATCCTCACACCGACAAGACACGACTGAAGTGAGTAAGGAACCAAAACACCACTCCAGACTACTGTTTACTGCCTCTAGTGCCCCGGCTCTTTGACAGGTGTGTGTGTTAAATGCGGAGGTCAAATTCCTCTGTGTACAAGCATAGCGGTCAATGAGTCACTTCACTTCTGATGATTAAAACCTCCTGTCTGAACACACACTCTGCCTTCGGGGCAGCCGTGGCCTAGTGGTTAGGGAACCAGTCTCAAGACTGGAAGGTTGCAGGTTCAATCCCCACCCAGGGCAAGATGTGATGTGGTTTGGGGCTGCCCCCTGCTCTGGGCAAGTATGGTGTGTGTGTTAGACTGCATGGATGGGTTAAACGCGGAGGTCACATTTCTCTGTGTGCAAGCACAGTAGGCAAACAGCTCACTTTCACTTTCACCGCTTAAGGCACGGGCAAGGCAAGACCTCTGAAGGTCTTCTTTGGATCTAGCCTTCACAAGGCACCTAATTTTGAACAGTTCGTTATATGCCCAGCAAAAATTAACAGGTTCGGAACACGAAAAGCGTCCGTCCCCAGCTGGAACCAAACAATCGTAGGCTTTTGATGACGTCTGGGGGGCGTCTCACACAGAGCAGTCGTCTACATCTGATCACAAGCATTAGTTGATCCTTGCTTGCTTCTCGTATTAAAAACAAACATCTGTAACAGCAGTAAAATGCTCACAGGTGATCTATGATCTGAACCTGTTCTAATTCCCACCCATCAGACAATTCCTCCCTGTAACAGTCAAGATGATCATCGTGTCACGTGAAACCAGCCGTCGCTTCTTTTCCACCTGCTTGTTCACAAGACAATATAATTGATTCCTATAATCTCCAGACTGCCAGATTCGGATGGCTGAAACGTCACCTGGAATTCAAAACCTCAATCACTGGATGAGAAACCGCTATAACACGCCCCCAAAGAGAAGGCGAACGTGGTCATGTGATTCCTCCGGTTTACGAGCCGCCAGCCACCTTTTCTTTTCTACCCCTTTTGCTCATGAGACATCAGGTGGTGGTGTAACACACAGTCGACCTGTTGAGCCACTCAGGAACGTTTTTGTTTTAATTCTCCTTTAATACATTTGGACACTTTTTGACTTGTTACCCAAAAAAAAAAAAAGACAGAAAATCAGGTAAAATAATACTTAACATATAAAGTGTAATAAAGTTTACAAAAGCATAACTTACAGTCATTTTTTTTTTAACACAGATACAGAGTTTGTTCAAAGAGGAACAGCAGATTCCAGAACTCGTGAGAACTCGTGAGAACTCGTGAGAACTCGTTATTGCTCGTGTGTTGCAGTAATCGGATCGAGGGATGTGCCTCAGCACCGAACAGGAAGCTGAGTAAGAGTGGGTTTAACAGTATGATGGAGAGTTTGGCTCTGAAGTTCCAGACGTCTGGCTGGTGTTCAACTTTTTACATTTATTTATTTATTTATTATTAAACTCGCTGTTCAGGAGCTGCTACGTGTTTAATTCCGTGCTGCATTTTTTTCTTCAGGTCAGTAAAGAACCGAGAGATCCAGAGAGACGCAAATGAGCCGAGTGTTGGCACTAAAGCAGTCCAAGAGAAATGTGTGATCACACACACACGGTGCCATTAGCACAGGTTAATGAGTCCAGATCTCCTGCAGCGTGAAGGACGGAGACGGAGACAGTTTGGAAACGAAGACGAGAGTTCAGTGTGAAAACAGTTTCTCACATACATTCAGTTGCGTTGCGTAACGCCAATCTGTTACTTCCTCATACATGCGTAAACACACGCAGACACGGACAGACACACACACAGACACGCACACACAGACACGCACACACAGACACGCAGACACGGACAGACACGCAGACACGCACACGCAGACATGCACACGCAGACACGCACCCAGACACTCTCTTTGTCCTTCTGCCTGCACAGAAATCTGCATGAGTGCTACATTAGTTGATGGGGGGGATCTCCTCCCCAAACTTAGCGAGATGAGCAGCATTCTTGGCTTCATACAGCACCTACACACACATACAGAAAGAGAGAGAGAGAGAGAGAGAGAGAGAGAGAGAGAGAGAGAGAGAGAGAGATGGCGAAAGAGAAAGACACAGTGAGAGAAGAGTGGAAACAGTGAGGGGGGAAAAAAGAAAGACCGGAAAGACAGAAAGAGCAAAAGAGGGAGAAACGGACAAAGTGAAAGACAGGTGATGAAAAGGGGAGAGACAGAAAGAGTAAGCAAAGGGAGACAGAGACAGAGAGTTTGAGAACGAGAAAGGGACAGACAGGCCAATACAGAAAGAGAGTGAGACAGAGAACGAGATAGAGAGAGAGAGAGAGAGAGAGATAAAGGTGTATATAATAATATAAGGCCCCATGACCCTGTTCTGAAGTAAACTGCTCTGCTATTAACTGTATATTTGACTGTGTATTATATAAACTCACCTTGTTGTGGACGTAGGACTCGCAGGAGTAGCACCACACTGAAAGATCAGCAAAGCTCAGGACCAGAGGGTGAGAGGACGTCTGACCGTGGGCCACCATGTGCTCGTTCACAAAACGCCCACACAACACCTGCGCAAAGACCAAACACTTATAACCACGGATATATGCAGTATGGATCACTATGCTATACTGTGGATCCCTGCAGATCACTACAGATCCACACAGATCACTACGGAACACTGTGGATCACTACTGATCACTAAAGATCACTGTGGAACACTATGAATCACAGTGGTTCCCTGCAGATCACTACAGATCCCCACAGATCACTGTGGATCACTGTAAAACACTGTGGATCACTGCAGATCTCATAGAGATATAACTATATCAGGTGCATATCAAAACCTGCACCTGCCTTTGAGGCACCGTGATTGGCCGACTGCGTGAATGTGTAGATACACAGGTGTTCCTTTTAAAGTGTCCGGTGTTTATATGTCCGAATAATTAATAATAAACAGACAGAATTACACATTAATGTTTTAAAGGCGGTGTTTAAATCTCTCACTTCAGTCCTGTAATGAGCACCTTATAGCAGCAGAGGCAGATCCAGTTCTCCGTTTCAGCGCCACACTCCTCACATGGCCGGAACACGTCGACGCCCCCTGCTGGCACTGGACACACCGAGTCTAAGTGTGGGCACCACGGCAGAGGGTCCACCACGTACATCGTATCCTGTAAGAAGAAGCCATAAGATGACATACTGGGACATAGCACCAACATCAGGATCAGGGTCACACCAGAGTTCACGCCTCTCAACAAAATGGGCGGAGCCAAAGCAGGGATGGTTCATTACCACTGCAATTCTCAAAATAAAGTCTTCACTTTCCTTCTGACTGCTACAAAGTGCTAACACTGGAGACTCCTTACTTAAAAATATGACGTAAACATGTCCTCAGAGCACGTCTCCATAGCAACAATGACAATTCCTTAATCTGTCGGTGTGAAGTCGCATCATTCAAGTTCAGAACGTTCTGTCAGATCCGAGTGGAGAACTCGGCTGTGCTGCTGTTGTATATTATACACATACGTACATATAAATAAATAAATAAATAAAATAAAATAATATAATATAATATAATATAATATAGTTACTCTTACAGACATCCTGACTCGTCCGAATGCTCCGTCGTTTCAGTGCTTATTGTCTTCTCTGGTCTGTCCCACAGACATGTGTATCCGTATATATATCATAGTGTAACACACACACACAGAGACTGAGGACAAAACAATCTAAAGCCCCCGAAACAAACCCACTAACAATCTCTCGAGCGCTGCAGTTCACAGAAACGCAGAGTCGGCAGAAAGTGCCGTGTTTCACCCAGTGAACCGTGAGGGATTTTTAGAGTCAGGTTTAGAAAGAAAAGTTACATAATATATAATAAAATATAACAAACGGTTATTTGTGATGACGAATCAGGAGCTCTGAAATTATCATGTGACCCAGACGCCACTTTTATTTACACAGCTGAATAATCCCTGGGGGAGTATTTATCAATTCTACAGAATATATAATGAGAATTATTTAATTTTGTTATTATTATCAGTTCATTATTTAAAGGTTTAAAAATTCTGTGAAATAAAAACATATTTTTGTTTTTCCATCCTGTTTTTGCCTCAAACTGGACACAAATTAGAGCGAACACTCAAACTGATCCTCCACAGACCTGGTTAATGAATCAGCTTCCTGTGGTCTTATGGCATTGTAACCCAACCAAACCCCCCCCCCCTCTCCCGGGAGTGATATCGTACCCCGCCCATGTCCACGCCTCCACACACCAACTCGAAGACGGATTTCTCGGTGTAACCACACGCCCCCTCCAGCGCAGGGCTCTCCTGATCGCACGCAGCCCCGGCGTCAGACTCCTCTGTCGCCTGCTGTACTGACTGCAAGACGTGAAAAACAGAAGCGTCAAGAAATCACACGTCCCACATCATCAGACACGTGACCAATCCGGCTTTTACCTCTTTCTCCTGTTTGATGGGCGTCGACTCGGCTTTTGCGTCACCGCCCTCCGTACCTCTTTCTACCGCTCGCGCAGGCGACACCTCCTGGGAATCCGCCTGCGGGACGGGCTTCACTTTCGGCCTGGCCCCGCCCACAGGGACAGAGGCGGGGCTGGCGGTGGCCGACACGTTAGACATGCTCAGATCCAGAGCCCCCAGGCCTTGAGTGAGCTCGTCTAGCCCGGAGTCCTCCTGATCAGTAGGGGGCGATGTGGGCGAAGTCATCACTGGGGTACGTTGGGGCTGCGGTTGAGGGCTGACCCAGGGAGGGGTCTTTGTACCTTTTTGCGTCGGCGTATGCTTGATTTTGGGTTTAGAAGAAGGCAAGGAAAAACGCAGAGACTCGGGAACTGAAAACAGAGAAGTGAGTGAAGTGAATGACGAATCGGTCTGTACGTTTTTGCCCCTTTTGAGGTCACAGACTTACTCTGTACTCGGAGAGATCTCCAGTAGGGGGTGTGCGCTCGCAGGACGTTGTTGATGCTGATGGCAGCGCTGGGGTGTGGAGGGGGCAGAGGAGGCAGCAGTGGGGGGGCGTCGCCCAGGAGCATGCTGGTGCACATGGCCATGGACGTGGAGATGGAGGTGAGGTTATAACCTCCCTGTGTAAAAAACAAAGCAAAAAAGACACTTTTATTAACAGGCAGGATCAAATAAAGCAGTAAACCCGGGCCAGATGTGACGCCATCATCATTACCCGCAGCACAATATATCGATGTGTGGATCAGTGTGGTTTACACAGAAGTGCCGCTGCCCCTGTATACAGTGCGGCCGATGTAAATAAACACTAAACCACGGATTTGAGATCAGACCCATGGGACTCTGCGCTCTGCATTATTTAGTGCTTTTATCACCAGAACACGTGCCGCACTGAGTAACGATGACACGACGAGCAATTAAACACGACGCTGACTCGACGCAACCTGCCAGGGAATGTGGTGAAAGAGCACAATGAGCTACCTGCTCATTGACCTACTGCGCTTGCACACAGAGGAAACTCCCATCAGGTCTCAGCTAGGATTTCAGCACGTCTAACAGACATCGCTGACGTTTTGACAGTTTGAGGGTGGGCATTGGGGTAGGTTTTGACAGTTTGGGGGCGGGCATTGGGGTAGGTTTTGACAGTTTGGGGGCGGGCATTGGGG
>JAOVVF010000031.1:12837655-12848790 GCA_028565595.1 Duopalatinus emarginatus | reverse complement strand
TGCACTACCTTTCACTAATATTGGCCCCTAATATTTGCTAATATAGTGCACTACTTTTTGCTAATATAGTGCACTACTTTTTGCTAATATAGTGCACTACTTTTTACAGTGCAGTAGGTTGGTGTTTTTCTGTAGGGCACCAAACTGAACATGTCCTTGTTTTTAATGATAAATACACCGGTAACCCATCAGTGTGTATTTTTAGATCTTTAAAACAAATTAAGGTACAAAGTCGAACCTTGAGGACAACTGATGTGTTTTTAAAGTCTAACCTGTAAAAGCTGACATGCCGCCTGTCCAGGTAAATATTACCCACTAAAAGTACAGAAATGTACCAACAAACCAGCAGCTTGTTAAATGTAAGATGGACAAAACAGACCTGGAATAGTTAAAGGTAAACCTCAGTTATCAGATTATCAAAACCGGACAGGAAACACATCAGAATCACATCCAGGACTTGGACGGATTAGTGAGAGCTTCTGGTTAGATTAGTGGTACAGGAGATCATACTGTGGCTTAAACACTGATCTGCTGGACTCGTGAGTCTGAATACAGCGCTAAAACGACCAACATGAAACAGACAGGACTTGTCTTGGTCTATCAAAAGGAACATTTCCCCATCACTGCGGTGGTGCTATTAAAGGTCCACTTTTTACACCTGCAGTATTAATAGAAACGGTAGCTTGAACCTTGCACTGTTCCTTTAATTCACCTTTACATCAATACACTCAGTAAAACACTAAAGGTAGATAAGGTGCGTCTTTAATAGCATCACCACGGCAACATCAGGACTACTTTATTACTTTATTACTCCTGAGAGTGTGTGAGACATGTCTATGAGTTTGGTGGACTGGTGGACGCTACTAAAAATATCACAAAAGATCTCCCAGCGGTGTCTGAGACATAGTGTAAAGGAAGCGGAGTAGTTTCTAAGAACTACATCCTTTATTCGAAGGATTCAGGGCTCGACCACAATGCTCCGTACTCCAGTCCAGCTGGTGGCGGCAAAGGACCAAGATACCACCCTGAGTGAGAAACCTGCAAGAGGCATCAAGATGGAGCTGCAAAACCACACGGGGCCACTGTTACTCCAACAGAAGGAATGCTGATTAATCTGATTCCAAGCTTTATTATTGTTACTGCATTAGACTTAACGATGCCCTGATCTGGATTAGACGCTCAGAAAGTAAGTGAGTCTGGACGTTAATATTTTCTCAGACATGACCTCCTGAGCAAAGGACGCCTTAGATGAAGTAAAATGAATCCATAGATTGATAATATTAATCTTTTTTTTACAGTAACACTGACACAAGACACATGACTCATCTAAAAATATGTGTCATTTATAGATGAGTCATGTGTCTGTTTGAATGATTCGATCAGTCATTTATTTTCAGATCGCTTAGCGTCAGCATTCAGTATCGATCAGTCCGTTACATGCAACAGTCCCAAAGGTCAGAAGGTCAAGCAGCCTGAGAAGACCGACCGCTCTCCGAGACGAGGAGACGAGGGATAAGACTAACCACTTACCACATGTCAGTTTGTATGGCTGCAAAGTGTTTGTGAGTGAGTGAGTGTGTGTAGAGAGAGAGAGAGAGACAGTGTGTATGTATGTGTGTGACAGGCGGGGTTGACAGAGCGAGGGGAGTGCTAACGGTCGTGCCCATGCGTCCGCCGGACCTGGCCTGTGGTTGCTAATCTCCATGTGTCATTCTGTTCCATTTCCCACTCATTTGGCCGCCCAGATAAAGCCGGTGCACCCTGAATGGAGGAAGCCAGCAACAGAAACCAGAGTGTGATGTGACACGCGTGGCACCTCGAGAAGAAAAAAAAACCACCTATAGTTGCACATGACATCAACTGATGCCTCCTCATGTGCATCTCTCCTTCCCTTCTGCTTTTTTTTGTGACTCCGGAAAACCAAAAGCTGCCTGCGTTGCACAATGGGTCTCCAGTGTAGGCCTGAGGAGCAGAGCTGTGTGGTTGTTGCTGAAAGACTAAAACAGATGTAGGGAGGGCAGGTGGGTGAGGGGGAGGAATGGAGGGGGGGGGACTGAGACTGGTTTATTTAACCAAGGTTCTTTATTGTGTATTCTTTATTAGTTGTTTGTTGCTGAAGAACTGGTGGAACTTTTTCAAATGGACAGCCTAGTGAAGACAAGCTGAGGGAAATACAAGCAGATTATACGCCATCCCTTAGTCCTCCAGTCTGTTCAGACGTTTCATCTAGCATATTATTGGAAGTGAGATGTTTCCAAAAGCAGCCCCACACCTATCCGTTCCTGATTCCTCTCCAACACTCCAGCTCAAACATGCTTCTTAAACGTTTACATGATTAATGTTTTTTTTTGTTGTTGTTATTTTGGTTTTGGTTTTTGTGTGGACGTGAGGAGGAGACCGTAGCAAACAGCATCTCGCGCCTGGTCTACCTGATATGACAGAGAATGACGCTTGGACCCCATTCACAGGTACAACTGGAGCGAGTTCAGGACCAAGGACAGCAACCACCTAAGGCGCCGCTTCAGGTGTCTTGTGTCCACAGAGACACCTGGTATGTCTCTAGGAGTTCCTAATGGGGACTTATATAGAAAATCCCACTAGAGTCCAGACAGTGGTGATCTGTCATCATTTTCCCTGACTACAAAAAACACCTAACTGACCCAGACTCCACCTCCAGACCAGAGAACCACAAGGGTGAGAAGGTTGACTCAAAGCCTGAGAAAAGAGGCAGGTTTGGGTGAAGGTTGGATTCAAACCGCTGCACCCAAGTTCCTGTCATTTAAGAAGACGCCTAAATGACCAGCGGTATGATAAACTATTCTTCATCTTATCTTCTTATATTATAGCCCACTTGGACACATTGTAATGGTTCAAATAAAGATGTAAAAGATATACCCTGTTGCCCACCTGGTGCTCTTCCACCTTCTTGGGTGGAGCTTGTAGGACAGGCTTCACTGGCCTTCTCCAACCCACAGCCATCATGTGTTCCAGCGAGATAACCGATTCAAGCTAAACACAAGCTGCAAGTTCTTGATAACCTTGAAGAGAGCGTACGCTATCGGATCATCCCAGACATCTACTAGATCAGCCAATCAGGATGTTAGAATAGAGTACTGGATAAACTAAAAAAAAAAAAAACAACAAGACTGAAACTGCAATTTTGTGCAATTGAGACAAGTTGTTTGTCCACCAGCATCAGGAACAGCCACATAACAGCCATATATAAAGACACAGGATGTCTTTATTACAGCCACTAGATTAAAACCCCCAGACTTCATTCAGATGTTGAAACCAAACGTGCAGCCGTATTGAAAATGTGGTTGGTGTGGTACGTTGGTAATGTCATTGGCTTCCATGTGCAAGACCCGGGTTCGATTCCTGTTCTGGGCAGCCAGTCTGTACTACACCAATAAGGGTCCTTGGGCAAGACTCCTAAGACTCTGTTGGCCTCCTGTAATACCTGTAACCTTGTAAGTAAGTGGATAAGGACGTCTGCTAAATGCCGGAAATGTAAATGTAATTGTCCACTGTGCAGTTCATACACATACACTCACGCTGGCTCGAACCTGCCTCTACAGCACCACTAACAGTACCTGGGACACCTCTGAGCTTAAGAAAAATAAGCTTCCCAGACCCTCAGTGAGGACATGGTGTGTATTATAATATATTATAACTTCCTGTAATAATATTTGCATGCGTCACTCTGCTCTCGAGCCTGTGGGGCTTGTTCATTCAAAACAGTCGAACTGTTCAGGATGAGCCTCTGAAGATACATAGCTAAAAAAAAAAAAGTCTGTCGAGTCTTAAGCAGGTCTTATCTGTCATCTACCTCATTCATGGTGAAAGCCTCACTGGGGGAACTGTAAAGATACGGAAACCACAAATTAAGTTGCCTGGACGCCTTTTTGTTACACAAACCTTCTTTTTACTCTGTTGTCTAAAAGGGACACCATATAAAGGACACATATACGTTGACATCTGCTGAGAACTGACCAGACAACACATACTGTATGTTCTGGTAATGTGGTGTATATTTTATTATGGTGAGCGGTAGAGTGTAGGTATTCCATCACCCCAGGTGGACGGTCTGTCACCACCGCACAGTGAAGAGACAGTCCCATCAGTCCGAGACAGTCAGAGAGCAGGCCAGTCGGAGACCTCTTCTCTAGGACACCTGATCCGTGACACATTTGCTGATGTAGAGGTGTGTGGAGGGTTTGGGATGCCAAGCGAGTGGTGCCAAAAGGAGCAAGCGGACTTTACATGTGAAGCTTTTGAGACGTGGTTTGAGACATGTGGTCCTGTCCAACATGGCTACCACATTTATCACTTCATTTCAAATACACAGTCTGGTGGTGACTCAGTTACGGTGTGGGGGGGGTTGTTTAGCTGGGACCGCTGGGACACCTACAGACGTCTCTGACAGGTGAGCGCTGCGTGTGTGTGTCTCCTTTCTGTTAGGTCATGTCCTTTATTCATTCTGATGGGATGGTTTTGTCATTCCCAGAACTCAACGTTCTGGTGGGAACACATCCGGTGGGACGTCATGTGACACGCTGTGGAACACAGAAATCCTGCACCTCAGGAATACAACAGAATTGTGGAGCGTTCTGGAGGAAGTCTGGGGTTTATTACAGACAGAGTAGTTCTACAAGCTCATGGAGTTCATACTAGTGTACTACTAACTCAGGGTCACTGAGTCATTTGATAATATTGGAAAATATTACAGTAATAACTGCAGGACCGGTCACAGTTATAGCTCCATCATTATACCAGTGTATACAGAAAGGGATGGGAGGTGATTCTGCAAACCAGTCAAGCCTTTAAACACACTCCCTCCCTGACTTCCTGTTTTAAAAGGAAATGCATAAACATAGCATATAAAAGAAGAAGCCGCCACTGTTTGTCACGTATACCTTACAGCACAGTGAAATCCTTTTCTTCGCATATTCCATAGCGCAGTGTCAGCCGAGATACAGCCCCTGGAGTACAGAGGGTTCAAAGGTCTCAGACTGGCAATGCTGAGGCTTGAACGCCAACTTTCTCATCAATAACCCAGAGCTTTAACCACTGAGGCACCACTGCCCTACAGAATGAGACCTCAGGCCATTTTTGAAGCAGGCCTGCCTGTGAGAAAGCGTTGCTAAAGAAATCACACAGAGCTTTCACAAGCTTGCGGCCCGAATCCTGATGAAGGTCAGGTAGTTAGTGTGATATGAAAATGCATTCCTGACTCACGCCCTCATACGGCTTTGCTCTGACGTATTCAGATGTTCGAATTTGTCATGGCATTTATATGCTGCTGGCGGGACTGGAACACGCACAGTGCTCCACGGCCTCAGATGGATCCTTTTACCCGTTTCCGTCAAGCCACAGATTTGAATCTGGTCAGACGTATCGCTTGGACTCACACCTCCACACTATGGAAAGCGAGCGATTTGCGTACGCACCGCTCCCAATCCCCAGTCCGGACAGTTAGAGCTTCCGACAGACAATGGAGCTACTGACAGTCCTAACCACAAAGGAAGAATAAGCGTTGGAAGCGCGGTCGTGTTCAGCAACACAGTTTTATTTAAATCGCCGTCTGGTCGTGCCAGGTGCATTTGTCCAATCCTGAAAGTGATTTATGTGGATGAAAAAAAACAAACATACACAGAGTAGATATTTGCATAATGAGTTACAGAAATGAAACGCGTATTCATTTGTACAATTTATTCACACCACCACAAGGGTTAGCCAGTAAACGGCATCTGTAAGACGATATGAGTAAGGAGTTCGGCAAAGAAGTGGCTCTTTACATCGAGTACAAACATTATTGAAATACAGCACTCATTATTACTTTCTGGCATTTATCCACACATACACGGATATGATATGACACGATACACACACACACACAAAAAAAAGCTCTCGGAAACGATCGGATTCACTTTGTGCAAGTCTGTACACTATCTCCAGCGTCCATCCGTCTGCCATCCTGTCACACCATGCCGGAAAAGATGGCTGCAGCAGCGGGGTGGTACGGGTAGGACAGGTGAGACGGGGCGTGGAGCGTTGCAGAGGTGCCCCCGGTGTGGACGCCGTGGCCGTAGGGTCCGAGTGGAAAGGCATCCATGGGCTGCTCAGACCTGGGGGGCTTCAGGGGCTCCGAAAAAGAATCCAGCAATCCGTTCCTCCTCCCCTTCCTGCTCTTACTCGACACCTTGCGGTTGCGTGTCTGAATCCCGTCCTTCTTCATAGTCAGGGGTCTGTTCACCTGAGGGGGACGAAGAAGCCATTAGTGGGACAATGTCGGGGCTTTATATATATATTTATATATAACAGACAGATTTTTGTGATGGTGATGGTTATGAGTTCAAATCCCACCAAGGTGCCACTGCATGTTGGTGTGAGGGTTACAGTACATCGTTAAGAGAAGAGTTATTAAAAAAAAAGATCAGCTCTCACGTTGTGCAGTTTGAAGTAAAGCCCACAGGCGTTGCAGACAGGTTCTCCACTGGCGTTACGTCTCCACAGCGTGGTGGTGCTCGTCTGGCAATTGGCGCACTGAGTCCCTGCCCTCTTACTCACCACCTGCAGAGGCATGGAGACGAGATATCGTCATTCTGAACTCTGAGTGTCTAATTGTTTGGCGTCCAGTTCTAGGACTCAAAAGACATACCAGTCTCTTCCTGGGCCGGATCAGGGGTCTGTTCTGTCCGTTCATCTTGTGGTACAGTCCGCAGGCATTGCAGAGGTAGTGGCCCGTACCATCGCGCCTCCACAGAGGGGTAGCCGTGGCTCCGCAGTTCACACACTCCCGCGTTTCTGAGACCGGGAAGCAAACGTAGGAAAGTGTGAGTTGTTGTTGCTATAGAAACGATACTTGGACTGAGTGCATTCATATGAACCTGTCTACAACATGTCTAGTCTCATAAGTGCTTAATCAACTCGTTCTGACCAATCAGAAACCAGAATTCAACACCACTGTGATATGATAAGGAAAAAACAAGGAAACCCTGGAATGATGCACGACCACTTCAAAAGCAAATGTGTGTGAGAGAGAGAGAGAGAGAGAGACAGTCCTGACCTGTGGGTGAGAGAGTCATCTTGCCTAGTTTCGGGGAGAACGAGGACGGCGAGTAGAGGCCGACGCTGCTGAAGTCCTGAGCTGGGCTACCGTAGGAGCTGTAGTGTCCTAGAGGATGTGTGTGAGTGTGTGTATGCGCCTGTGGAGGCCCGTGATCGTGTGGATACACGCCACCGCCGACCACGTGGTTGAGAGCGTAGGCTCCCCCCGCGCCCTCGGCCCCCGCCGCAGGACTGACCCTCTCGCCCTTCACGCCGTCCTTGCAGTCCAGGCCGGGCGGGTGGAGCTCAGAACGAGGGGCTCTGATGGAGGACAGCGGGAGGGACGAGTGGAAAGGAGAGGAGGCTGAGGAGCTGTGGGGGAGAACCGGGGTCCGGCTGAACGTGCTGCCATGCCAGGAGGAAGGCGGCGATGGGTATGGGCTAGAGAGGGAGTGAGCGCTGGAGCCGTCCAGCCACGAGAGACCACTTAGAAAAGGGGATGAGTAAACCTGTCGCACTGGAGAGAGAGAAAAAGTGAGAGAGAGAGAGAGAGAGAGAGACAGGAAGGAGGGAGGAGATAGAAAGAGCAATATAGATTGTGAGGGAGAGAATGAAACAGAAAGAGAGAGAACGATGTTATGATTAAAAATGAACTAAAACGTGTTGCATGTTGTTGTAGTTCAGGTGTCTACACTGGTGGTTAGTTGTCTTTGAGTCTCTGCGGGTTGTTTTCACTGACGCTCAATGGAACAGGATCAGACTGAGACGAACAGTGGTTGGAGAAAGGAACAGAAACTGTGGTATTGGGTTGAAGATATTTTTCATGTCATTCGTTCTTGGAGTTCCTGATTCCTGCAGGACAAAATGTCCAGACTGTCTCTCAGATAAAAAAAAATGAAGCCTTTGTAAACCAGTAAAAAACTTTGATCATATGATGTAACACATTACGCAAGAAGCTTCTTCAAGGTATTTTTGTTGAAGTGCCAAAAACGGTACAGACGAGCCTGTGGAAAACGCACACCCTGGTGGTGTCTCCATAACGTTGTGGGGTTTGTTTATCTGCCATTCCACTGGCCCCCTGGGACACCTCCAGATGTCTGACAGGTGACAAGTTCCACCAGTTCATGTCCTGTTTTCATTCTGACAGGTTTGTCCTCCTCTAACAGGACAATGTTACACACATCTAGAGACACCAGATTATGGTTAGAGGAACACTCATCTGAGTTTGGGGATTAGTCATTCACACCTAAATCACCTGATCTCAGCGGTATTGAACACATCAGGGACGTCATGTGACACACTGTGGAACACAGAAATCCTCCACCTCAGAATACAACAGGATTGTGGAGGTTCTGGAGGAAGTCTGGGGTTCGTTAATTACTGAATATTTCTGTATTTCTGCAGTCCTACATGGGGAAACCCACCAAGACTTTTTCTGACACTTCAGTGTATTTCGGTCATCTGTTATATATTTTTTTTTAACTCAGCCCCATCACTTTATTCACACACCTAATTAACAGTATTTCTGTATCAGGTCAATCCCAGATTAGTTGGTATAATTGCATGCGTTGGGTTTGATGTTGATTATTCACTGAGACACACATGTCACTGTCTCACATGAGGTCTGATGTCATAAGAAGCCTTGGTGTGAACGGCAAGTGAGGGGACCGAGAAAGGTTGATGAGAAGAGCGGTCTATGTAAAAACAGCCTTTGAGAGATTATTTGTTGTCATCACATAACACATCGAAGAATGCCGAGTCGATCTGAGACATGGAAAATGACCAGATACAAAACCTGCTGAGTCATAAACAGAAAAAGAAGTATGAGAACACGAATCTACGATCCTCCCCGAAGGGGTGAGAAGACGTTATTTTTGGGCACTGCAGGTGTTTCCGCCGTTCTCGTTTACAGCTCTCATATGAAAGGTTACAAGCAGAACGAAAGTTCGCAGATTTGGTTATGAGTTCCAGTCCCACGACTGGTGCCACTGAGTCACTGAGACACCTCACTGTCCAATTCTATCCTGTTTTAATTCTATCCTGACTTGACGTCGTGTGTATTATATATAAACCCGTACAGTTAGACTGTATATACGCTGTATTCTCTACTCTGTTGTTACACAACACACCACAATAATCATGTATCCATGGACCGACCTGGGCTGTGTCTGTATGACGCAGTGCCGCGGCTCTGGACGGCGTTGGAGAAGAGGGAAGGCAGGCCGCCACACTCAGCCTCTATGCTGGAGAAGGTGGTGTCGTCCTCAGTGTGAGACACGAAGCTGGGTTCAGACGGGTAAGTGGGCAGCACCTCTGTGGGCATCAGGGACGAGGACGCCCAGCGAGACTCTACACTTGCCTCCATGGACAAAACTTCTTCAGCTTCAGTCCTAAACTGATAAATAAATAAATAAACAAACAAACAAATAAATAAATAAATGAGGACGTAAGTAAATAAATAAATAAATAAATAGGTAAGTAAATAAATAAATAAATAAATAAATACAGGTGATAAATTAAAGGAGAAACAGTTATACATTTTTGGGGGTGTTTGTTTGCACATTTATTTGTTTATTTATTTATCCATTATTTATTAATTTATTTACGTGTACTTATTTTATTATATACTTATTTACTCGTTTGATTGCTTATTTATCTATTTCTTTATTCATTATTTATTTATTTAATTTCTTACTTAATTATGTTCTTTTTGCTTGCTTTTTTTTATTTATTTTTTTATTGTCTTGCTTGCTTATTAATTAATTTCTATTTATTTATTTGTTTGTTTGTTCGTTTGTTTGTTCATTCAGTTATTTGTTTATGTATGTACTTGCTTTCATATTATTATTTATTTATTTGTTTCTTTATATACTTGCTTGCGTATTTGTTTGTTTGTTTGTTTGTTTGTTTGTTTGTTTGTTTGTTTGTTATTGCCTCCACTTGTCTCCTGCAAATCAGTCCAACATTCTTCTGCTTCATCCTTTATCCTATAATAAAACATTTGTATTCTGCTGGGCGTGGTCTGTTCCCGGATGACTCCGCCCACATGTACACTCACTGAAGACTGAATGGTTTGATGAATATACAGTAAAAATGATCAAAATCATCCTGTGGCCTTCACACTCATCAGATCTCAACCTAGTTAAACATCTACAAGAGATTTTGAACTTATGTGTTAGACAGTGTGTCCACCACCACCCCCACCCTCACCCTCACCAACACCCTCACCACCACCATCGTCATCATCATCTCCACCCGGGCGTCGGAGGACAGAAATCACTCCAGAAATCTGATTATTTTATAATTATTATTATACCTCATTGCTGAGTTGGAATCTTCATTCTGATTTGTTCAGAAGGTTGATTAACTGTCACTAATATCACATCAGTGCTGTAGGCGGTGCAGTCACAATTCCACTCGTTCTAATATTTTATCTTTACTGCAGTAACACAGGCACTGATATGGCAGACCAGCCGTGTGTCATCAGTCCTACAACAACCTTTCCTGCAAGGAGACTTATTTATTTATTTGTTTATTTATTTATTTATTTACTTGGGGAAGGAGCCTCCAGTGTCACGGTCTCAGAGTCTCAGAGCAACTTTTCCAACACAGGAAAGTCGTCAGTACAGAGGGCTTTGTGGTTTACTTGATAACATGCCAAGCAGCGTTTTCTTGTCTGATTAACTTCAAGAGAAAAAAAAAAGAAGCAGAGAGGCCGGGGGCCGGGCGGTCCTGTTTACTACCGCTCTAACAGAACTGACTGGGGTCTCTTAATGTTTTATGACGTTAAGGGTAACAATAAAAAGATAAAAATTATCCGGTCATTAATTAATCGTTTTAGTGCTGCGAGATAAGAGGAATAAAACACTTCAGTAACCAGTAACATGACCCTGGTGTTTTATATATATATAAAAATATAAGTATAAACAGGTCTCATATTTTATATTGTACAAAAAAAATATTTCATATATGTATGTATAATATTAGAGCTTATGTGGCTACAATAAAACAACTGGTTTGAAACAAAAGGTTTTTTTAAACTTGTTCAGAATTGGCCTAGTTACGATAAAATAAATAATTCTGTT
>JAOVVF010000031.1:12821722-12832377 GCA_028565595.1 Duopalatinus emarginatus | reverse complement strand
ATAAAACAAAGTATATATATGTGTAAACAAAAAGTTAAAGTCCAGAAATATATACACTGTGTGTGCATGTGCAGTGTATGTGCAAAAATAATTTGCAAAGGAGAAAAACAGTGTAGTGTGTTAGTAAAGTAGTGAGCAGGAACAATCCACCAGAACAGAACAGCTTCAGTACATCGATCAGCCGTAACATTAACACCACCCGAACGGCTCTGACCCACCAAGGCACGGACTCCAGAAGGCCACCGAAAGTATCCTGTGGACTTTCTGTTGGGTCAGACCAGATCCAGCGTTCACCCACACACACATACACACACACACACACACACACACACACAGTCTCCTAAAGAGTGAGTCTCCTAAAGTCAGGATCCTAGCCATGCATCTGCCTTTACCAACATTTATAAAAGTGTAGGACGTTTTTAAACAGCTCAGTGAATTCACAGTGTGGTTCTGTAAAAGGATGCCACCATTGCAACAAGTCACATCATGAAATCTCTTCCCTCCTAGATGTTCCACAGTCAACTGTGAGTGGTTTTATTAAAAAGGGGAAGCGTTTAGGAACCACAGCAACTCAGCAACAAAGTGGCTGACCACATAAAGTTACAGAGCATGGAGCGCAGACTGCCGAAGACCGTAGTGCATAAAAGTCACCGACGCTCTGCTCCCTGAATAACTGCACAGCTCCAAACCTTCTCCTAAAAAAAAGTGAAAGTGAACTATTTGCCTACTGTACCTGCACACAGAGGAATGTGACCTCTGCGTTTAACCTGTCCGTTCAGTAAACACAAGGGCACCTCAGTCGTGTCAGTCGTGTCTTGCCCTGGGTGGGGATCGAACCCGCGACCTTCTAGTCACAAGACCGGTTCCTTGGATTTACATACCCGAGCACAATGGTAAGCATCAGATGGAGTGGTGTAAAGCATGCCACCGCTGGACCCTGGAGCACTGCATACATGCTCTGTAGACGTCTGGGTTTGGTAAATATCAGGAGAACGTTACCTGCTGAAACACACTGTGCCAACCGTGAAGGTCGGTGGAGGGAGATAATGCTCGGGGGTTGTTCTAGTTCAAGTGTAAAGAAATCGTTTTATCAGACCAGGACATTTTGAACATGCTTTGAAATTTTTGGGAACAGTTTGGTGAACAGTTTCTTTGTCCCAGTGCACAAACTAATGTGCATAACGACATGGTTGGGTGAGTTTGGTGTGGAAGAACTTTGGTGTGGTCCACACACAGCCCTGACCTCAACCCCATCAAACACCTTTGGGGTGACCAAGAGTGAAGACTGAGAGTGAGGCCCCAATATCCAACATCAGTGTCTGACCTCACAAATGCTCTTCTGGATGAATGGGCAAAAATTCCCACATACACACTTCTATATTTTTTATAGCGGAATAGGTACCAACTCCATACTAATGCCTATGGATTTAGATTGGGACGTCATAAAAGATCCCTCTAGTTGGCATGTGCAGGTGTCCAAATACGTTTGTCCATGTATCCATGTTATGTGCCATTGAGACAAACTGATGTAAACGACTGTCTGAAGTGCCAGAAACTGAAGTGCCAGAAAAACTGGTACAGACTGGTGTGAGGTTTGTTTATCTGCCATTCCACTGGACCCCTGGGACACCTCCAGACGTCTCTGACAGGTGAACACTATGTGTGATGAGTTTCACCAGTTCATGTCCTGTATTCATTCTGACAGGTTTGTCCTCTTCTAACAGGACAATGGACCACCACACACGTCTAGAGACACCAGACGTCTGGAGGACGTGTGGGGTTTATTACCTGTACAATGGTGGACTTTGGTGTATTATATATAGTATATATTAATCAATTTATTAGTAGCTCATGACATGTCTTTGTGCGTCTTCTCCACTAAGAATAACCAAAGTGGTTTTACAGTATATTAAAGTCGCAGTTTGTAATATTCAGCGCCTTCTATAGCCTGTTAACGGAACTGCAAGTAAAATACAATAAAAGCACAGAAGAGCCTGCCGCTTCCCCCACCACCCACACAAGGTTCATTACAGACATGTTCGCAAAATGATTGACTCCACTCGACCACGTCGAGGGGATTTTGTTTAGTAACTCATCAGCGTTCTGGACCTTCCCCCTAAAGTCTTCAGACGTGACGGTGCACTATATAGTAAACAGGGTGTGGTTTCAGTCATGTGGCGGCTGTTTGCTGTTATCTAAGGCGTCGCTCGAGTCCCATGAGCCACCACTGCTGAGGAGCGCTGGCTTCGGTTCAACAGCTCGGGTCGTGAAGTTAATATTACGAGGTGAAGACGTGGAGAAAGGCAGTAAAGTGAAGAGCAGAGGCAGAGCTGGCGGGTCTGTTTACAGGAAGTTAGGCTGAAAATTCAAATCAGGAGCTTGGAGACACTGTGCTCTATTCAAATGTGCTCTGAAGAATAAGAGATCACAGGTCTGGGATATATTATAACTGTACAATAACTTGCAGCTATTCTCTAGTGAATCACAAGACTTGACATACAACAATCAGCATTGACTTCAACACCACCTGCCAGACCAGCTCCACAAGATCTCTGAAGGTGTTCAGTCGTGTCTGCGGCACCTAGACATTAGCAACAGATCCGTCTGAGGATCTTATGTAGGATCGGACCAGACAGGCAAGCTAACGTCCCCCCAAACCCTCTCGCTCCATGACTGAGCCTTTGGCACCAATGACCCGGTCACTGCTTCACCACTGGCCCTTCCATCAATTATTTCTTATGTATTAAAAACTGTTAACTGGGAGACACACTGACCCAGTCGTCTAGACATCACAGTTTGGTCACTCAGGTTCCTTATCTGTTTTTCCTCCTTCCAACACATCAACTCTGAGAACTGAGAATTATATATAATTTTTTTTTTTTTTTAAAGGGTCTTTTTATTGATATTTGTGTGATACAGAAAGGGCTGAGGAGAAAAATAAATAAATAAAAAGACAAAACAACATACTAAATAAAGACACCCTGAGGTCCCCAGCCTTTATAAACTTTATAGACTTTATGAACTTGAATTTCAGTCTCTTTAGTCAAAATACAGATAATATGTGAATATATGAATATGGCCAAAGTTATAAAAGCACATAGAAGTGTCCAAAAAAGGGCGAAGGGTGAAAAAGGAAAATAAAGTGACAGCAGAATATTAAATAATGAAACAGATTCCGAACTGATGCTCATCATCTGATTAATCAACAGAGTCCATATTGTCTATATAAGTCAATACAGGTTGCCAGGTAGTATTAAATTAACCATTACAGCCAGCTTAAGAGTATCAGATTTATTTTCTAATACCATAAACTGTATTAAGTCGTTCACACAATTTTTAAACGTAGGACAGTTTTTTTCCTTCCATTAAAGTAATAAACACCGTTTTACCACTAATTTTATCACTACCCCCCGCCCTCCGTCCCAAATACTGCTGTCATAGGGGAAGTTCGGATCGGCCGTCTAAACACTCCGTAAAAGAAGAACTCCGGAAACACAGAATTCCAGATGACATTCAGTTCTGGACAAAACCAGACCATGTGTGTGTGTGTGTGTTTCCGGTTCTGAATGACACATCTGTCACACATTAGATTTATGTTTTGAACAAATTTGGTCAGCCGTGCCTTAGTCCAGTGTAAGTGATGAACTGTTATATCATGTCATAAACATATCGAGGAGAAGGGGCGTGTTTGCGTTGTCATATATTTACGAATGTTTAAAAAGTGTGAAGCGTTAACGTGAAGTCAGATGTGTGAATGTAGTCGTCTGCCGCTGTGCTGGGCTTCATAAACACCCCCAGGAGTGTGGCTGGATCAGACTGGGATCCACCAGGCTCTCATGCAAAGGCTGGTCCACTGAGAACTCGTAGGGGGGCTGCAGTCGTTGGCGAGAGTGTTTCCCCCCGCGTTGAGGGATAGGCAGCTCCGAGTGATGAGCAGGGAGCGGGTCTGTGAAGAAATAGGGGTGCAGTAAAGCCTGCGGAGAGACAGAAACAAAGACGTGACGGAGGGAGAGAATCTTCACTGATACATGGGGATTTCCTCTTTGGGTTACAGTGCTACCATGGCAACAACTACGCCGATCAGCCATAACTTTAAACCCCCCCACTGACGGGTGACCTGAATAACACTGATCTCTAACACTGAACACTATCTCATTACAGTGGCACCTGTCAAGTGGTGGGACATATCAGACAGCAAGTGGTCAGTCAGGTCTCAAAGTTTATGTGTTAAAAGTTAAAAAAATGGCCAAGTGTAAAGGAGCAGCCTGACTTTACCAAGGACCAAACTGTGACGTCTAGACGTCTGGGTCTGATCATCTCCAACACAGCAGGTCTTGTGGGGTGTGTCCCAGTATACAGTGGTTAATACCTACGAAAAGTGGTCCAAGGAAGGACAACCGGTGACCCAGTGACAGGGTCAAGGAGACCCAGGGCTCAGTGATGTACGTGGGGTCTGATACGAAGCAGGTCTGAACCAACAAAAGCTCCACAGAAAGATCTGTTGTAAATGTCTTGGTGTCCACAGCACACCGTCAGAGGTCTTGTGGAGTCCATGTCTTCAAATGTTTTTAATGTTTTTAATGTTATGGCTGATTCGTATATCGTTAACGTTCACTATCGTACATTTTACCGCATCTCTGGAAACCTTAAGCGTGAGACGGTGTGTGTGATCTCACCTGTGTGGCACTGATTCTCTGCTTGGATGGATACACAAGAAATTTCTTCAGCAGGTCGACGGCCTGAGGGGACGTGTCGGGCACGATTTCCTCAAGAGGGATCGGCGGGTTGTCTTTAAATGTGATCTTGTTGTAATCTGGCAATTCTGTGATCTCCTGTAAAAAAAAAAAACACACAACATATAGACATTGAAATGGCAGAAAAATTGGAACAGACTATAAAGAAAACTATAGTGGCTGGTGGAGGCTTCCTAACAGTGGGGGGTTTGTTTATCCGCCACTCCATGGGACCCCTGGTACACCTCCAGACGTCTCTGACAGGTGAACAGTGTGTGTGTCTCTATTCATTCTGACGGGTTTGTCCCCTTTTAACAGGACAATGTACCACCACACGACGTCTAGAGACTCCAGATTGCGGTTAGATAAAGTCATTTAGTCATTCTCACCTAAGACACCAGATCTCGATGTTATCGAACACATTTGGTACGTCATGTGACGCACTGTGGAAGACAGAAATCCTCCATCTCAGAAAACAACAGGATTGTTGTTTTTTTCTTTTCTTTTTTGAACTATTTGCCTAATATGTTTGCACACAGAGGAATGTGACCTCCACATTTGAACCGTCTATGCAGTGAAACACACACACCAGTGAACACTAGGGAGCAATGTACACACTTGCCCAGAGCTGGGTGGCAGCCCCAAATCACGGTGCCCGGGGAGCAGTTGGGGGAGTGAGGTGCCTTGCTCAAGGGCACCCCATGTGTCTTGCCCTGTGCGGGGGTCGAACCCGCAACCTTCCGGTCACGAGACCAGTTCCCTAACCACTAGGCCACGGCTGTCCCCAAACTAGGCTGTTACACACACACACAAACACACATACATACATTTTCCTACAAATACACAAGTTATAGCACAAGTTTCTGATGACTGATGATGTCTCTGCGAGTCGACTGTATTGTATTGTACTGTTAACAAAGAGTCTTACAGTTAATTGATCCATAGTTGTGGCCCAATCCCAACTAATTTATTCCAGGTTAATGGAGATTATGTCTCATTTATTTGTTTGTGATGAATCATACTCAAGTCAAAACAGCAACTCAGACCCAAATCTGCCTTTTTCCTGGTATCTCATATCTCATATATTCTGCCACAGGTTAATTTAGTCCTCTGGTTCTCCTAATGAAATGTCTGTGACGTTCTTCTCATGGATCAAATACTACAGGTGAAGGTATCTTTAAAGACGGAGATGAAGGGGTGGCATTATGCTAATGAGGTCTTGTGACATTACAACTGCGCGCTTAATAATACGCCCCCCTTAAACCACTTTGGGGTTTCGGTCTACTTGAACTCGTGAGCTATTATATATTATATATATTATATAGAGTTATTATAACTCGGGCCTGCGGATTCGGGATGGGAAAAGCTCACCGGCCACACTTTCTGGTTGGGAGTTCCCAGGACGCGGAGAACACAGCACAGCTGCTCGATGTCATTCTCTCCAGGGAACAGAGGAGAGTTATTTAACAGCTCGCCGAAAATGCAGCCCACCGCCCTGCAACGAGAACACGCCAAACCACAGGTCAGGGGTTAGAGACCAACAGCACCACCCTGATCACTAACTAATTAACGGCTTCTGTGGGGGATCAGGCAGAAGTTGTGAAACGGCGCCATCTAGTGGACACTTTGTGCACACAGCTATAAAGACATCACCAAGGAAGGTTAGTGCTGGGAACAGGGGGCAAATATTTATTACCTCAGACAAATTAGGAAGCGTCTCTAGAACAGGAGAAGTCAAAATTAATGGCACCCATGGTATATAAAGAGGGTAATTGTGCTTAATTAATTGAATGTCAAGTGGTATTTAACTTTCAGGGGAATTTACAGCATCGTCTGACACAAATATTTACTTTTATTTTTTTATGTACAGTCCTGTTTCCCAGAATCAGCACTTGCCCTTGTGGACACTCATCTATCAATAATTATAATTATTAACTAAATATTCAATTAATTTTATGGGTAATCATTTAATAAATAACTGAATTAATTAAATCAATAAAAATAATGTAATAAATTAAAATTGATTAAATGTTATTTGAATAATTATTTAAACATTATTGTATAAATCTGTTTATCTGTTTAGTGTATAAATATTGTTTATCATAAACAATATAAATGTATTATGTATAAAAAATTTGAATTTTGTCTTTTATTAAAGGTGCAGTTGATAAATAATTTTTATTATTATCAGTAGTATTTATTAATTAATTAATAATAATACTGATAATCATAATAATTAATTATAATTATTAACTAAATTGATTGATTGGTTGATTGATTGATTTGTCAATCAATTAATAAATCTAGCAATTAATTAATTAATTCTTATTCTTCTTCTTTTTATTATTATTATAATTACTATTATTATTATTATTAATAATAATAATAATCTTCTTAGATTCTGGTAGTATTACAACCTGGCAGCAGAGGTCTAAACATTACAACCTGCCCCTAGAATCCATTCTATTGTTCTCTGTAATCCGGATTTTTCCTGTTAAACTGAGAGACGGTACCACAGATCCACTCCTTCGTCATATTTCCGAGCGCCGTATAGAAGCTCTGGAGCTCTGTACCACCTGCAACACAACACAGTACAAATTTCACTGTTTAATTACGATTCGTTTTTATTGTCTTGAATAATGAGTAATAATCCATTAATCTCGATAATCCCAGAAGGTTAAATCAGTTCAGCTGGGCAGAAGATTCAGTGGGAGAACTGAAGTCTAAGTGACTTGTTCAGTCTCATCTGTTTGAAGTTTCCTTAACCTTATATGCAGCTGATTTGCATAATGACTGAAGCCAGAAGCACTGCTGATTCATTTCATATGCAAATTTACCAAGACAATGGTCACATGTGCTATTCATATAGAATTGAACCTCCTGCATTAATCCCAGCTCTCTGCTTCACACCACCTGGTGGGATTTGCTCTGTAAGTCTGACCGATGCCGAGCCGCGACTCTGAACGTGTCTTCAGATTTTGATGTAGTGTTTTTGAATCTGGACACTTTGTCTCCAGAACAGAGTGAACAACCAACCTTGATATTGTCTCGCCTCGGTTCAGGAACGGTCAGTCCCTCTTTTTGACTCCCCGTTTAAACCAGAGTTCCTTCTTGTCAAGAATCCCTAACCCTAACTGCATCTTTGCACATGAGGGTGTAGTCACTGGCCTGTGGATGGGTGTAAACCTGGGTGTGATACCAGGTAGGATAACCACCCAGATTTACCCAGGCACTGCTCTCCTTCTCTGACCACCGGTCAGTGGGGGGCGCTGTTGGTTTAGTTCTACAGCGTCCTGATGCCCCCTCCTGATGAACTGATTCAACGTTCTGACTTTTTTACGCACAAAACCGAGGAACCGCTTCAGGACAACCAGACAGACTGGAAGTGTTGGAGTGTATTTATACTGAATAATCCACCAGGAGACAAAAGTCTGAGGTTGACCTATACTGCTAACTAAACCTAATACTCACCTGGTGGCCACCTGATGACTGTAAAGCCTTTCTCCATCATTGGAGAAAAGCCTGGCCAGACCGAAATCAGCGATCTTTAAATGACCGGTCGAGCTGATTAGAAGGTTTGCAGGTTTCAGATCCTGAATGTGGACAATATGTGAAGCGGAGTTAATGTTAAATACATAAACACTTCACCGTATCAGACAAGTTCAGTAAACGTCCTGTTCCTGTTGCTGTTGCTATAGAAACCACACCGTATTAAAAGTCACATTAATATGATATCGTGATTTGTCTTGCACAGAGAACTATTACCAGACACGCTGTAGGAAATTCTGACCAATCACAACAGAGAACCTGAGCGCACTGTGGCATTATTAGATTTGAGTTATACCTACTGTACCTATGAATCAATAAGAGAGGTGAGAGGTGTGAGAGGAGAGGAACGTACCCTGTGCATGATGGAGTTCTCATGACAGAAAGCCACCCCTTTGAGCAACATCATCATGTAGCCCTTGACCTGAGACTCGGTCAGGGGCCTCTGAGAGTTCCGGATAACCTCAGACAGATCCGACAGCATGTACTCGAAGACCAGAACAAAGCCGGTGCCATGTGGGAACACGTCCTTCAGCTTTACTACCTAGAAGAAGGAAACGGATCAAGCGATTAAGCTATACACCAAAAGAAAATGGATGTGAAGTAAAACCCACAGGACGTGGACCCACAGGAACGTGTAGAGCCGTCCCTTTTAAGACATTCAGAACACTCACATATGGGTTGTCTTCAATTTCCTGAAGTGCTTTAATTTCTCTAAGTGCCTGGTTGGGAATCCCGTCTTCTAGCTTTCGTAATGCCACTTTCTTCAATGCCACTGTCTCTCCTGTCTAGGGACAAAAAAAGAAGACAGAAGAAGTTAAAGTGAAAGATATTGGTCTACTGTTCTTACACACAAAGTAATCTGAGCTTTGCATTTAACCCATCTGTGCAGTAAAACACGAAGACACTAGGGGGCAGTGAGAACACTTTCCTGGACTGGGGGACAGCCCCTATCCACTGGGACAGGTGGGGGTCATCCCTTGCAGCAGAAAAAGCTGATATGAGCTGCACAGGTACATAACAGTACATATTTAATAGGTACATAAATGAACATGTAAGAGAGCTGGGATATGCAGCTCTAGGAGAACCACACAGAAGGCAGAGCTATTTTTCACATTCTATTTATTTGGTTTGGTTTATTTTGGGATGGTTCTAGGACAAGGTTGTGTGGAGGAAAAGGAGGTCTGAGACTCCTGGTTATTTAAGGTCTAGTTTAATCCTGTACTGTGCTCACAGTGTTGGACTATCAGTTAAAGGCTTTATATTTTATGAAATTATCAGATGTAAATCATCTCCAGATCATTTCAGAGCATTATTTTAGTTAAACAATCATCTGTAGATGTCCAGGATGTGTGTCACTGTTAAACGTTACTGTTTCTAAATAACAAAGAAAATTAGGTAACATTAAAATAAAGTATTTTTATAATAAATCTAAAATAAATGGGAAACATATCTATTATAAATGACACAATATTGACAATTTTAGATTTGTTATTTTGTGCATGGTGTTTTACCCTTTACACCGATCCACTTACTGTTTAATATTTAATACTAAGATTTATAAATTGTGCAATCTGAAGTATAAACAAATAAAAAAACAAATAAACAAATTGAACTGTGTTATTTATTAGCATATAATATAATAATATATATTATTTAATAATAATATAATAATAATTATTACTATTATCATTATATAAAAAAGACATATTTATTTATAGACAGAATGAGTAGCAAAAAATACACACAAACACCCATACAAAATCAATACATACAAAATCAATACATACAAAATCAATACATACAAAAAAACCTGATATGCTTAAAAATAAATTACCAACAGAGTTAACAATAGTTCACATGTTCAATAATTTACTTTAAGACAGACAGACAGATAACAGCTGGATAGACAGATACACAGACAGATAAAGATAGATAACAGACAGACAGACAGACAGAGATAGATAACAGACAGACATAACAGACTGACCGGTAACAGACACACAGACAGACAGATGGATAGGCAGGAAACAGACAGGCAGACAGACAGACAGACAGACAGATAGATAGACAGGAAACAGACAGACAGACAGGAAACAGACAGGCAGACAGACAGACAGACAGACAGACATAACAGATAGACTATATAAAGTACATAGTTACAGTAGGTAACTGTATTAAAGGCAGATGAAGGGGTGATGTTCTGTAAGCGAGTGAGCTGATCATTACTGAACGAGTAGACTTACAGAATAACCATTAAAACGGAGGACAACACTAAAATCATCATCATTCATACCGGTGTGTGTGTAGAGAGAGAGAGAGAGAGAGAGAGAGAGAGAGAGAGAGAGAGTGTGTGTGTGTATGTATTTGTGTGTG
>JAOVVF010000031.1:12771163-12781673 GCA_028565595.1 Duopalatinus emarginatus | reverse complement strand
GAGAGAGAGAGGGAGAGAGAGAGAGAGAGAGAGAGAGAGAGAGAGAGAGAGAGAGAGAGAAGGCGGCTATCTTTCCGAATCAGAGCTAATTATGTTTTCAGACTCCCAGTCAGTTCTGACTGCAGCATTCAGCCTAGGAGCTGCACCAACGAAGCTAAAACAGTCCTAGTAACTGATCGTCTGAGGTGATGTAAGCACTCACTCTGGATCTAACACAATGTTACTCATGTACACCAATCAGCCATAAGTGGAGCAATCTGAGGAGCAGCTTGTGAGGTCTAGATGACCGTGTCAAAGCATCTCAAAAACAGCAGTGTGTGCATGTAGTACACAGTAATTAATACCTACCAAAATGATCCGAGGAAGGACGAGCGGTAAACGGTGACAGGGACACGGGACACCAGGAGTCACTGATGTGTGTGGGGACTGAAGCTCAGACCGTCTGGACTGAAGGACCTGTTGCTAATGTCTTGCAGCCGGATACCACAAAATACCTTTAGAGGTCTGGTAGAGTCCGGCGGTTCAGCCAGGTGGTCTTAATGTTATGGCTATTCGGTGCATGCGCACCAATAAAAAACATTAACTTCAAGGAGCTAAAGAAGGATAATAAGCCTGCACAAGCCTGAGGAACCTTTTAGTGAATATATTTGAATGATGATCTGGATGTGATGTATGTACGTGTAGGTCTGTAGTGAAGGTTATGCACAGTACACGAAGAACCCTGGAGATGAGGCGGCAGCGACACCCGGCACGCCGCCCTGCCCTCCGACTCACATTTAAGAATGATATCTCGAGGTCTAAACAACTCCAGATCTTGCAGGATGGTTATGAGATCTCCAACCGTCCCGTTCCTGCAGCTCCACTTGTGTATTAGTGTGTCTGTCCGTCTGCCCCTCTGCTCCACCAGCCGAAGCTCTGTCTGGTCACATATTACTCGGGAAGCTGGATTTTAAAAATATAGGAGGAAGGAAACGGAGAAAGAAAGGAGAAAGGAAAAAAAGATTCACTTTTCTGACTCAGGAAATGTAACCAAAGCATCATAATGAGTCACTCATTCAGGGAAGAGTACAGACTTACTCATGATTCATGTCTTTGTTAAGACTTCACAGTCTACTCATAACCAGCTTACCAGAAATTACCAGTCAATGTTGTCAAAAAAATCTCTGCTGGATCTTAAAATCCAATCCTAATTTTATTTATTCACAGTGACTAATAAAATAATCACGTGTAACGAAAATGAGCATATACACTGATCAGCCATAACATTAACACCACAAGACACTGATTATCTCTCTACAGTGGCGCATGTCAAGTGGGTCAACAGGGTCACAGACACTCGGGGCTCACCGACGTCTAACACGCCAAGGTCAAAGTCACCGAGATCATGTTTCTGCCCCGTACTGATCTGATCTGATCTGAGGTTTGACGTGAAGCTTCTTGACATGTACCTGTGAGATTTTATGCATCACCTGACGTTACGTCCAGGTGCAGGTGTTCCTTTGAAATAAACACTGGGTAACTTGACTCCAGGCACAAATCTGGTCACCTCCACCTACTGACTAAACCTCTACAGACAGGATGGAGTCACACACTCAGTGACACGAACCTAAATCCTTCAGAGTGTTCAGGGAAACTGACGAAAGTTTTCTTGAACCTTCGGCCAAATTAGCTGTTAGCACTGCTAGCTAAACGGCTGGGGGTAAATCAGGTAAATAGGTTTCGTCTACAATGTTTGTTAACGATGTATGTAAGGAAGTAAAAAAGGGGGCCGCGAGAATCTGGTCCGATCCTACAGAAGAATATATTGCTAATGTTTTGGTCTCAGGTATTAATGTTATGGGTGATCAGTGTGTGTATATAAACCTCACAGATCTAAGTATATACAAGACAATCTGTTTTGAAGTGACAGTGAGTCAGTGTCTTGGTTTGACAGATGGTACTGTGTCTATGTTACTCAAATCTGGCGCTATATGCAATATGAAACAACTTGTCAGGAGATTTAGATTCATGTGTACCTCAAACAGAATAAAAATAATAAAAGTCTTAATCAGACTGAAAGATAAACAGCTGATAGTATACAAACATTATATACAGGTGGGTAAGGAATGTTAACCTGTATAGCCAAACTTCATTCATATTTACCAAGTGTGTTATTCTGGTCCGGGATGTCTTGTATCCTGGGGCCCTTTTTCCAGAAACACGGTACGTGAATCAGAAATACACGCCGGATGGGAACCGTATACACAAGTTCACACGCTAGTGTCATTTACCAATAACGTTACCAATTCGTCTACGGTAATGTTTTCGGGAGCCCAAATGTACAGTAATCCAACCCAAGCTCAGGGTCAATCCCAGGACCATGGAGCTCTGAGATGACAAGGCAACCTGCTGCACCAATGATCCAACCAGCTGTGTTCATGATGCCATGTGATAAACTGGTGTCCAGGATTCATTCTCGCCTCATACTCAGCGTTCTCAGGATATATACTCTGAATCCAGTGTGACACTGACCAGGATAAAGCACTTACTGATCATTTAATGAATGAATGATTGTGGCAAACACATAGCAATATATTTTCATCCTCCTCCTATGTCTCTCTCTCTCTCTCTCTCTCTAAAACATCAATATTTTCTGTTTTAGCTCTTGTCTGAGCTGTCTGTCTGATTCCATTGCCTCCTAACAATCTCCCAGAATGTTTCAGACTGTTTAAACAACCTGTGTCTTATGTGAGTAAATAAATAAATAAATCCTAAATATAACGTTTCCTGGTAAATTTAAAACAGAAGCAGTACAACCGCTGGCCATGTTTAACAGTCAGAACAAGTCATTTAGAGATGACGAGTCCGGGTGCTCATTAGGACAGGTACATCAGAAACACACCACTCTTTACAACTGTGTTGAGCAGAAAAGCATCTCAGGTATGGGATGGATGGATGGTTGGACAGATGAATGGACAGATGAATGGGCTAGAAAAGCACAAGTAAACATCAGGAACAGGAATACTGAGTCTACAAAAGGTACCAGATATTTTAAGGTCGATCAGGAAAAACAGTACAGCCTCAGATTTCCATCCTGGGCCGAACGAATCCGCATCAGGGTCTGGAATACCGAGGTGCTTTTCTGCTCACCACGGATGTACACAGTGGTTACACCAGTTACCGTAGACGTCCTTAATAAACTAAAAGCAAACTGTGATTTTGACGACCATGTCGTGGAATTGATCTCCGGCCGCCGTGCACTAGAACGCACATGTACACACTAGTGACCACACACTTGTGTGTGTGTGTGTGTGTGTGTGTGTATGGGGGTGGGGTCTTGTCGGTTGTGTGTCTCAAACCTGGAACCTTCTGGTCCCAAGGTGGGTTCCTCAACCACAAGTCTAGCCATTTTCCTTTGACCTCCGTCGTCATCAGGCGTTTCCGTCGATGTTGGGTTCTTTTTTCCCCACCACACACATTTGTGTATCACCTCTAAACCACTTCCCAGTACATCAGCAGTGTCTGAAACACTGAAACCCAGTAAGAAGATCTGACACCAGCAAACACACCAAGGTCAAAGTCACCGAGATCACGTTTCTGCCCCGGTCTGATCTGATCTGATCTGATCTGAGGTTCGAGGTGAAGCTTCTTGACCTGTACAGGTGATATGCATCACCTGACGTTAAGTCCAGGTGCAGGTGTTCCTCTGAAATAAACACCTGGTAACTGTTGTCTCCAGGCACAAATCTGGTCACCTCCACCTACCTTATAACTACATAGTCAACCTCTACAGACAGGATGGAGTCACACACTCACTGACACGAACCTAAATCCTTCAGGGTGATCAAAAAAGTAGGTTAACTGACGAAGGTTAACTTTCTGTCAAATTAGCTGTTAGCAGCAATGCTACCTGAACGGCTGGGGGTGAATCAGGTAAATATAAAAAACGAGGTTTTACTCACAACAAGTCGAAATCTAGGGAAAGGAAATTGTTTTATATCTGACAGCGAGATTTGTGATGTTATGGTTTGAATAAAAAGGCAAAAGCTGGTCAGCTAACAGCTAATGCTAGTTTAGCTAGCGAGCTAGAAAGCTGAGGTAAATAGATAACTTTCAGTCAACTTCAGGAAGTCTAACCTGACTAAACTGTTCAATAAGAAACACACGATTTGGTTTATTTTTTAAAAAGAGGGATAATTTTATAAACCATTAGCCTTTTATGTAGAAACCATATTAGCTATAAAATAAGGAGAAACAGAAACAGAGAGAGATATATTTACAAAAAGAGAGAATAAATCTTACCAAATCTCAGCCAGTCTGAATCCGGGAGTGAATCCATAACACGGGAGAATTCATGAACAGCCGCGGCGGGTAAATTGTACAAATATTCGGTGTTAAAAGTCAAATTTGACATGTCTAAACCCCGAAAACGAGTCGAAGAGGTTGTAGAAAAGTGACCTCCAGAGCTAAACTAACTTTCTAACCCGTCATTTAAGACTGCATGAGGACAGAGACACAGAGAGAGAGAGAGAGAGAGAGAGAGAGAGAGACACAGAGAGAGAGAGAGAGAGAGAGACACAGAGAGACACAGAGAGACACAGAGAGACACAGAGAGAGAGAGAGAGAGAGAGAGAGACGCGTCCAGTGACTAGACCACCGACTGAGGAGAAACTGTGGTGAAGCGGAGAGTCGAGTCACAATCTGAGGTGATGATTTCTCCGACTCCGGTGACTAAGTGCCTAAAAATGTGCGCTTCTGCGAGGTTTTCTGCCCCTAATCCACGTTCCTGTGTCATGTTTGACAAGTTATTTCTTTAGCCAGCCTGGTTTTACACTTCCCCTTTCCTCACATGGTGTAAAAAAAAAAAACAGGACCTGAACGTCACCTTTCTAATGAGCCGATTTGTTAAAAGACATCCGGAGCTACAAACCAGATTCGACCAAATCACTCGGGAACTTTCTTTATTATGAAATGTGCTGATATTCTTCTTTATATGTATATAGATAGTTAATAATGCTTTCCAAAAAAGTCACACTTTCGTAGGTGTTAAAACCAGACCTCCAGCTCTGTTCAGGGGAAAATGCATACGTGCGAAAAAAATCCCCCCGGTGACGTCACGGGCTCATTTGCATAAGCGCATAAATTTGCATGTATATTTATATATATATGTATACATTTATATATTTATGTATAATTTACATTTGTGTTACTTATTAGACGCTCTCAACCAGAACGACTTATAAAAGTGCTCAACTTGGAATATCTGAAGCCACTGCAGACGGACCGGAACTCTAACGGGTCACTTAAACTGACTCGACTGACTTGAATTCATGCCGCGACTCAGTTGTGACTAGCAATGCTACACCTTTGACGCCGACAAGTCATCGTTTACGTTCTGCTTCGATGTCGTTAAGGAACATCTCGTAGATGTCAAACGATTATGGTACTTGGCAGACGCTCTAATCCAAAGCCTGCACTCAGCTGACCTGAATTCATGCCGCGTCTCGGTCTTGACTAGCAATGCTACATGTTTAACCATGACTATCATCGTTTACGTTCTTGCGCCGGTTTCTACTTCGATGTCATCAAGGAACATGTCGTAGGAGATGTCAAACTATTATGGTAATTAGCAGACTTTCTAATCCAATGCCTGCACTCGGCTGACTTGAATTCATTGACCAATCATCGTTTACGTTCTTGCACCGGTTTCTAGTCTGTTGCTGTTAAAGAAAAAAATTTGTAGGAGATGTCAAACTAGGTGGAAAATACAAATAATTTGTGCATGCTAGGTCAGGGTGTCATGGGGCATCCTGAACGCCACATCTGTCATCTTTGATTATCTCACACTACACGGCACATCTCTTGTTCCTGCATAGACATTTACGTTTTATGGTACGTAGCAGATGCTCTTATCCAGAGCGACTTACAAAGGTGCAGACTCGTTAATTTGCTCATTTAAGTGCTGTCGAAAGAGGTGTGTCTTCATTTGGTTTGGTCTGCTGGTTGGACACTTAAGGGGACACTTCGTTTAACCACCTTGGTGCCAAGACAGAAAAGTCTGGATGTTCACCTCTCATTCGTCTTGGATGATAGAGGGTCAAGCCGAGCCATAGTTGAAGCACAAAGGGCTCTGGATACACATCTGGCTTTGACCATTGCCATCATGTAGGGAGGAGCTGGACCAGTTTTGGCTTTGTAGGTCAGCGTCAGGGTTTTGCATGTCAAAATGTGTTACACTACTAAGAAGGAAGATCTTCTAAAGGCACACTGAACTGTGTGTCAGAACTGCCCTGAAAATGTGCTTTAGACAGGAAGGAAGTTATTGAAGAAACACTACTGCAGAAGTTTGACCCTGGCATGACTGTGGCCCCTGTTTGGATCAACTTCAAAATATTGTTGCAGTGGTAACTCTGATAGATCCTACAAACACTCAACCGTTTGTTGTTGAAACATCTCGCTAATGAGAATCTCAAATTTGGTAAATGGCAGCCAGCCCAAAATGGGTCTTGTGTTCCCCAACAGATTAGTCAGATTAGTCTCATGTCATGTCTGACAACAACCAATCATCGTTCACGTTCATTTGACAGTTCATAGGTTGTTGGAGTCAAGGAATGCGTCGTAGGTCAAACTAGGCAAAAAGATGAAAGAAAATTAGGTGAGTCCCAGACCACTGCAAGCCTTACAGTGGAGCTCTGCAGCCAGACCTTTCTCAAAAATTCAGACATGTTAAACTTTTTGGCTGGGTGTCATGGGATGTCCAAGACACGGCCCCTACACGCCCATCCCTCGTATCCGATGCTCGTATTCACATCCGACACTGCAGATTTGTCAACGCTGTCAAAATTGGGCTAAATTTGTGTAGATCCCGCCATTAAACAAACAATGCTGTGCCCATCTGCATAGAATAAAACATTCAGTAATATTACCAGGGATTAGTTCCTGTAATCACATATTAGCATAGCGGCTAGTCATTTTTTCTCTCTCTTTTGAAGGTAATAAGTCACAAAAATGCAGCTTGTCACTGAAAAGCTCCATCCAGTCCTGAACACTCAAGTCTGCTGGACATCCTGTAAAACTAAATGTGAGTCTGAACACTTAAAAAGCACAGTGTGTTAATCATGGATAAATGACAAAAATGTAAATCACTGGCAAATAATTGTGGAATAGAGGACTTGGTTAATTTTACTGACATGCAAATTCAAAAAAATACTAAAAATAATACATTTTAATTTATTTTATTATGAAATACAGTCAATTTTATTATGTGTTTTTATTATGTATTATTATTATTATTAGCAGTGGCAGCTGTAGTTGCAGTTCCTGGAAGTCCTTGCTGTGGCGTAGTGACGTGATACAGTCTGATGCAAAGCAGAAGTGAGTTACTATTCTATAACAGCACGTTTTCAAGCAGTTTTATTTTTAATTCGTTAAAGAATGCTGTTTCATTCTGAGGAACATCCCTAAGACGAGTTAGTTCCTGTTATCACTTAAACTAAAGCAGCAGTAAACAAGCATTCCTTTGAGGATGACACTAGAGGCTTTACCATTTTATACCAGTTTTTAAAATGACAACAATTCATATTTGAATGTTTATTATTTGTCTCAGATATACAGAGCACCTGCCCTGTGAGTGAGTTATAGTCTACCACTATAACTGTATACTGGGACACACCTCACAAGTCCTGCTGTTTTGGAGATGATCTGACCCAGTCGTCTAAATGTCACAGTGTGATCCTGGTTAAAGTCACTGAGATCCTTTGTTCGTAGAATAAAGTTTAGAAATAAAGTCATAATGTTCCAAAAAAGAAGCCGCAATATTCCATGAACAAAGTTGTAATATTTAAAAAATAAAGTCTTAATATTTTAAGTATAAAATCATTTGAAGAATGAAATCGCAGTACTTTGAAAAAAAATAAAATTTTAAAATATAATACAATATAATATAATATTATATATATAATATATATATATTTTTAAAATATAAATTATAATATTTTGAGCATAAAGTTGCAATATTAAAGTTTTGTCGCAATATGTTTCAAAGTAAAGTCGTAATATTTTAAGTATAAAGCTGTAATATTTATTAATATTCTAAGTATTAAGTTGTAATATTTCAAAAGTATTCATAATATGTTGAGGACAGTCACATTTTAAGTATAAAATTGTTATATTTTAATGATGGTCACAATATTTAAAAAATAATTTATTTTATATTATGTTTTGTATAGGGTTGTATTATTAAAGTTTAGTCATAATATATTTAACAGTAAAGTAAAATGTAACCATTTCAAAGAATGTGACACAAATGAATATGCGAGTCAGATTAATTAAATGAGTTTAATTAAATATGAACCTAAAGCAGGATTCCAGTCTACATTTGAATCAGTGCTATCTGGAGCTTCACATCATCCCACTGCAGGTTACCAGCTTGCTACAAACTGCAGTTAGGCTTGTGTTTTACAGCGAGCAGCTCCTTTACTCTTTATCCGAGTGGAGAGGAAATCGAACACCCTGACGAACCTGTACACCAACAGTACCACCAGTGTGTACGGTGCATTAAGAAGAAGCATAATATAATCACTAGATACAGAGGAAGTCCAGACCTGCCTTACAGCTCCTGAGCACAGGGAACACAAAATGCATAAAGTTAACACGATTCAATACAGAACACATCCTAAGGCATGCATTTGGCTTTTATTTAATAATCTGAAGCTTACAGATGAACCGTATGTCCTGATAACCACCAGGATGTCCTCGCCGAGCCGGATGCGTTCAACACAGCCACAAACATAGCGGCCGTGCAGGGCTGGGATTAAACCGGATCCACATTTATGATCCTTGAGTTTAATTATCTCGTCTGGGCAAGTGTAAAGACCAAGGACCAGACTGTGACGACTGGGTCTGATCATCTCCAGAACAGCAGGCCCTGTGGGGTGTGTCCCAGTATACAGTGGCTAATACCTACCAAAAGTGGTCCAAGCAAGGACAAGCATTGAACCACAGGGAGACCGAGACTCATAGTCTGTGATGTGTAAGACCAAGCGGAAGGCTAGACCGTCTGGTCCAATTTCACAAAAGATGCGCATGTCTTAGTGTCAGATACCACAGAAAACCTGTGGAGTCCATGCCCAGACAGTTCAGAGTGGTGTTAATGTTATGGCTGATCAGTGATCTATGTGATTGGCTACAATGGTCCGGCCTTGACCCCACACACACATCAGTGAGTCTCGGTCTCCATGACCCTGTCACCGGTTCTCCTTCCTTGGACCACTTTTGGTAGGTATTAACCACTGTGTACTGGGACACACCCCACAAGACCTGCTGTCTTAGAGACAATCTTGTCCAAGCGTCTAGATGTCACAGTTTGTCAAAGTGATTCATCAGATCCTTACACATGTATGTGTACATATACATGTGTGTGTGTGTGTGTTCATGCCTTTCTGTGTGTCGGTATTTAATCCTACCTGCTCGCACAGCAAACTCTTTCCCATTTTTATCTTTCTGAAAACTTCCACACGTCAAAACTGTAGAATGTGGGACGTAGCCTGTGGTCTGTGGTATTTTTACAGGGTCTCTTTATGTTTGTGCCATGACATAAACGTAGTTTTTTATTAAAGAAGGACATTTGTGAAAAATACAGTCAAAATTATACTAAAATAAAATAAAATCCACTCCGATTTCTTTGTTGAAGATTCAGAAGATCCATCATCTCCCCTTAAACCATTTCAGATCGTGTCAGTATTTCATTAAAGTTGTAACTATTCAGCTGTAAATTTGCTTTAAAAAAGGCGAGTGCAACCAGTGAAAGTCAAAAAAGTTTTGAGAATAAAGTTTAGAAATAAAAGTATAACTATTTTAGGAATAAAGTCGTAATGTTCCAAAAATGAAGCTGCAATATTCCATGAACTCCATGTGTCGTAATATTTAGAAAATAAAGTCATAATATTTTAAGTATAAAATCATTATTTTTCAATAATAAAGTTGCAATACTTTAAAATGAAATAAATATTTTACATTATGAGCATAAAGTTGTAATATAAAGTTTAGTCGTAATATATTTAAAATTATATTAAACATATTTAATAAATATTTAAAGTATAAAGCTGTAATATTTATTAATATTAAGTATTAAGTTGTAGTATTTCAAAAGTAGTCATAATATTTTGAGGACAGTCATATTTTAAGTATAAAATTGTTAAATTTTTAAGATAGTCACAATTTTATTTCAAAAATAATGTTTATTTTATATTATTTTTAGTATAAAGTTGTAATATTAAAGTTTAGTCGTAATATATTTAACCGTAAAGTTGTAATATTTAAAGTATAAAGCTGTAATATTGAGTATTATGTCGTTATATATTGAAAATAGTCATAATATTTTGAGTATACAGTTGTATACAGTATAATATTTTGATTGTAAATATTGTAAAATGTTTAAAGTTGCTACATTTTAAAAGTAAAAGTGTTAATATTCCTGTTAATATAAACGTAAAAGTATAAAGCCATAACGTTTTGAAAGTAAAGTTGTAAT
>JAOVVF010000031.1:12758545-12771063 GCA_028565595.1 Duopalatinus emarginatus | reverse complement strand
AAGTTGTAATATTTCAAAAGTATTCATAATATTTTGAGGACAGTCATATTTTAAGTATAAAATCGTTATATTTTAAGGATAAAGTCACAATATTTAAAAAATAATGTTTTGAGTATAAAGTTGTAATATTTCAAAAGTAGTCATAATGTTTCAGGTAGTAAGCCATAAAAAATTGAAAATAAAAGTTGTAATATGTAATAAAGTTACTATGTTTTAGAAATAATTTTACTCTTGTAATACCTTGTATATATCTTGTAAAATCAACCTGAAACATTTTGAGTTTATTCTCAAAATCGAATGTTTTTTAAATTATTATTATTTTATATTTTTAAACAGTAGCCTTAAAACTCTGTGGTCAAATCTTTCCTCCCACAGAAAGGTCCAAAAACTCTACAGGGTTTTAAGATTCTGCACTGTTTCTAGGTTACTGTTTCAATGGAAGCATTTGTGTCATGAGCCATGTTCAGTCCTGTTTACAGAAGTCTGTATGAGATTTTCCTGTGACACACCTGTTGGGAAGACATTCCAATGGAATTGACCCAACATCAGGTTTTAAATAAAGTTGTAAAGTCGATTTCATCTTGACGTCTGCACTGGAAGTCCCACAGACTTATAAATAAAATATATATATTAGTAAATGTAGAAATGTGTGTTGTTTGCTGATGTTGTTGTTGGTATTATAACGACAGTTTCAGTGTGCTGAGACATTTAAACATCACTGTATGATCCATTTCTTTTTTTTAATACCGCCTGTGCGCATGAAGGATGAACTGAATTTATTTCCATCATGAGACCAGCCTGTTCAGACCTACACGTCTACACGTCCTCGGTGTGAATCTACCCCCACGTGTGAAATAAACGTTTTAGACAAGCAGAAGGTAAATGTTGTTTACTGTTGTGTATCTGTTACATACGGCAAACAAATAATACAGTAACACAGTACTATAAAAGTAGACACAAACTATACTTTTTTGATTTCACTTTCAGAAAGGCAAGGACTTGGAGCTTGGCAAATGGTGAGGAACCACTGACACCTAGGCTGTAGGACTGTTTGGTTAAAATAATAATAATAATAATAATAATAATATACCTTTTAGATACATATAGTACTACCCATCCCTTTTATTTCAAACTAAAATCAAAACATAGGAAAATAAAACAGCAACTTTGGACAACGGTAAAAAAATACATACATACACACATACATACAAACAAACGAAAAAAAAAAAAAACCCAAACAACAAACATTAATGGGCGTCCTGCCAAGGAAACGTACTTTATAAAGTGCAGGTCTTCGATCCGTCGTCACGTCGGTCAAATATTTCTTTCAGAAAATGCAAAATGGTGCTTGGAAGATACCGTTTTGAGGCAGGCTTATATATTTATATTTATATATATTTATATTATATATATATATATATATATATTTATATAATGACGAATAACTTGCAACGTTAAAATGTTAAAATGGAGAACATTTCCTGACAAATACACTTCATCCAACAGGAGACACATTCAACAGAGCAGGGATGAAAAATAAAAACAATAATAATAATAATAATAATAATAATAATCATAATTATTATAATAATACCAGTATCCTATTACCTTCTACACAGTCAGTATTGCCCAGGTAACATTTGTCCTAATGTATTTCAAACGTTTTTTTTCCTCGTACGAAAATAAAACGAGACAAACAGATCATCAGTCTCTAGAAATCCTCGACACAGCCAAAGCACTGAATACCAACAAGAGGCAAACACAGGACTCAGAATAAAAATACGACTACCGTATAAAGTTCTAGTACTGAAACTTCAAGGCACAAGACTATGTTAAATAGACCATGAATGTTCTACCGATGAAGACTCGAAGCCGAACGCATGGTGTTGGTTTGACTTTCGTTCTCCTTTCTCGTGTTATGCTATAATTGAATTTTGTAATTCAGGCATTCCTCATAATTCAGCTTTTTTTTCTTCTTCAAATATATAATAACATCGTACACGATCTAATAAAGACACGAGAAAAAAAAATTACAAATAAAAATAAAAGCAAATAAGATCTACTAAATGTAACTATTGCTCTTAAAGTTAAAATAGTCTAATATTTAGTCTAACGTTGGCTTCTTTAAAAAAAAAAATAGGAAACAAACACTAAAATAATACCAATAATAATAATAATAATAATAATAATAATAATAATAATTTAGTTGTAATAGGTCTGCCACGGCTTCGGGGTTGGGGGGGGGGGTATTTAAAAAAGGGACAGCTTTAGGAGCCCATGTGGAACCTCAATGTCATCCCAAATCAAAATCAATGGAATAGAAAAAAAAACAAAAAAAACTCTCGTCCGACTTAAGTAAGGTTTTTTTATGTAGTTTTTTTGTCTTTTTTATTCTTTTTTTTTTTTTTTTTAAAGAGTGAAGTGCACAAACATACAAGTGACCTTGTAATTTTGTTTTGCGCCGCACCCGGGCGTGTTCGGAGTTCTGGAGGGAAAGGGGGGGGGGGTGTTGAGTTGAGTGAGAATCCTGCACTCAGAGGTTTTTTTTTCTTGGCTGACTCTTTTGGAGAGGAGACGAGAGGAGAGGAGAGGAGACGAAAGGAGAGGAGAGGAGCGTTTCAGAGGAATTAAAAAATAATAATAATACTAAAAAATAAATTAAGGTTACAAATCGTTACGAAGAATAGTAAAAGGGCAAGCAGTGTACTTCTAAGTTCTAATGGCAATCATGCATATCGATACATGTTCACGTACATAGCATGTAGATTTTGGCTACAGGGACACGAGGACATTCCATAGCATATTTGTCTGCCTGAGGCACGAAACAGATAAAATAAAGGTCGTCTCAGGGTTGTGTTTCTTGCACGACTCTTACTGTTGTTCTTGTTTTATTTTATTCTTTTTTTTTTTTTGACGGTGGGCATTTAGTGCTACAGGAAGCGTAAATCACCGTAAAAGGTTTACATGGATATGTCTGTGTAATGGACACGAAATGATGAGATGATGAAACGTAACTAAACACTAATAAAGATCCAATCAGCCCATCCTGATCTCTCCATCCAGCTCAGTTGGGATACAGGAGTCTCCTTTTTAAAATCAAAGGCCACCTTGGTCTGATTCCCGACATAAAGGCACTGCCTATCTGTTGTGTGGCAGACCTCTGCTGATTTTCCTCTCTCCCTCTCTCTCTCTCAAACACACATGCAAACAAACACACACACACACACACACACTAATTAAACGCAGAGGCACGACCACGGCCGCTCGACCGATCGTTTCTGATCTCATGCCAGTTTGTCACGTTACACATCTTCATGCTGCTCAACTCGACGCTCTCGTCCTCGAGCCTCCGCTCTCAGGTTAGTCAGACCCAGGGACGATGACGACGCCAGGCGTGTCACAGTCCACCGGTTAAAAATCTCTGTTCCAGCAGGTCACCTGCATCAAACATCCTGGACATCCTTTGCCTCATCTCGACGCAAGCGCTACACCGGTTTGTGACAATCTGCTGGAACGGAGCAAGCAAGCGGGATCTGAAAACGCCCGAGGTCCTGAGTGATGGGACCTCGAGCAGGAAGCCGTGTCCGAACGCACCCGAGAATGCCTTCGGTCTTTCGCGTTTGTGATTGTTTCGTAGCCCTTTCCTCCAGAGCGCGAGCTCTAGTTTCTCCGTGTCCTCTTCCCTAGTGGATGGGGTCGAGGTGGAGAGGAGGCTAAAGGATGAGGACCGTCGAGCGCTGCGCTTCTTCTGTGCACGGACCTTCGGAAAAAAGGAAATTAAAATAGATATATACTATTTTGTAAAAAATTGGTTTTATCTCCATGATTGTTGACAATCTACACAGTCAGCTGGAGAATCAGGGAGTGAACAGGAAGCTGTCTAATATTCTTAATGAACTCGTGAGAAACTCCCGGTCACATGCCTTTTTATTATTATTTTTTTTTAAACACACTACTGCTTCTCTGAAACGAACGCAATCAGTCCTTCTCAGCCCGAAGGCTTCCTGTAGAATGAGGGAAAAAAACGAGGGATGTCTGTAAGGTATTACCAATTAACCATTTCCACTAAAAGCCCCGCTCGGTATATAAGAGGAAGTTAACGGCTCCGGGTAACGGCCTCCACTTGTACATCATTGGCCATTATTTAGGCATTTAAATAAAACAGATGAGATTCGCCTGCGGTCGGGCTTCGTCTCTGTATATACGTCTCTATACACGTGTCTCTGTACATGGAGCGAGTGCCTCGCTACGATCATGCTATCGATCAACGTTACGTGGTTACGCTTGTCGTCTCGTGTTAGTACCTCACGGCCATACAGGAGAGGGGGGTGGGGGGGAGGCGGAAACTGCTCAAATGAATGAAATGAGGAAGGATGTACCTCATATCCGCTGTGAGTCTGCAAACTGCGGCACGGTCTAAAAGGAGATAAAAACGGACATGAAACAGAAATGCGTGACTAGATGTGTAAGGTGGGGGAGGCCCTGCTACTTCAACAACCTTCCAACTACGATAGGAAAACACGCTATACGACATATTTTTAACCTTATTTATTTTTCTCTATATAGTTGCGTGAATTTTTAATACGGCCAAATTAATTTCCTATATTAAGCCACACTGAAGTACAAGAAAAACTGGTACAGACGAGCCTGTGAGAAACACACAGACTGGTGGTGGCTCCATAAAGGTGTGGGGTTTGACACCTCCAGACGCCTCTGACAGGTGAATGTGCGATGAGTTCCACCTGTTCATGTCCGGTATTCATTCTGATGGGTTTGTCCTCTTCTAACAGGACAATGGACCACCACACACGTTGTCATAGAGACACCAGATTATGGTTAGAGGAACACCCATCTTAATTCGGGGATTAGTCAGTCACACCTAAATCACCAGATCTCAACGTAATTCAACACGTCTGGGACGTCATGTGACACACTGTGGAACACAGAAATCCTCCGTCAAGGAGTTGATGCTCCTTGGGGGACCTATCAAGTATTAGACTGGTACCAGTTTTTCTGGCACTTCAGTTTATATGGCTCCGTACGCGATGGAAACCCTGTAAAACCTCCGTCTGCGATGACATTTCAAATGTAAACAAAGGCAACTTTGTATCTCTTAACATCAACATCAGGATCGAGTCAACGTATAAAAATGTCCCGTGCAATGCAACCGTCGCAGCTGTCCTACAAGAGGAAGTCTAGCAAATATAGCACGCGGCGCGCGTCCGGCGCTCGCATCGGCGTCCCAGTTTGATCTCGGTCGTCATGACAAGGAGGAAAAAAAAAAAAAACCTGACGGCTACATTTCCACACGCTGTTTGGCTCTGATGTGCACAGGAAACACAAGGCCACCGTTTTGACGATATAAAAAAAAGACAAAATATAAAACAGGAGGATGGAAAAAAAAAACCAAGGAAGAGGAAGTGTCCGAACGCACGTCTTTGGAATTTCATTTCTATTTTTCCGTTCTCTTTTAACACGTCGTTCATTCAGAAAACACTTGTGCATCAAACACCCCCCCCCCCCCCAAATACCTATAAGACAGTAGAAGACTAAACCCTTTCCTGTTATAGTACTATATCGGCAAGGTTAATCACGTCACTACTCAGCCTTCAAAACGTTCCTCTTTACGTTTTAGGATTTTAAAACGCAATAACGAGAGGAAGACATTCGGGCTCGCGACTTAACCAGCCATCGGCAAGGCGACGACGATTGATGTCCGAGAATTAAAAATATCTCTATATACTTAAAATCCATCCTGTTCCTGTCTTATAAAGCGTGTCTCAGGATTTGATTAGCCTCTCTTGTTTAAAAACGTGACTGACAGAATACAAGTGCTGCAGTTATTTTTTTCCCTGCATGAAGTGTGGCCTTTTTTTTCATGCACTCAGACTGCCTTCTCTTAATATAGTCACTTCTATAACATGAATTTAAAAGGAGGCTCATGATGTAAAAATCAACCCTAATTTTAGAAGACGTCTGGTTTTGGCCTGTGCATAAATAAGCGTCCTGGTGAAGTGTTACTCGGATCTCAGTGTCTTGCTATTTCGTAGCTCTAATCAAGCGATAACCAGGTGGTTCCTATGATTCCTATATCGATACGACCGTTGAAAATAAAAAGTGGGCAAACGAAAAGAAATCAGGAGCCAGCGATGGTACCACTGCTCCGCATCCAACACTCTGCACAACAGCTGCCGTTTGTAAGTACGTTTACATTTTTCTGGATGTTTTTCTAAAAAAAAAAAAAACATAATAAACAAGCAAAAAAAAAAAAAAGAAATTAAACAAAAACAACAAAAAACCTCCTCCCCCTGCGAGTGCCTCTATTCCTGCGCGAGAACGCAGCCGTTGCTGCTGATTGGTCAGTTAGTCTGAGTATCAGTCACATCCTTCAACTCACACGTTCACTCACAGGCGTCCTGGACTCGACCGTTTCTTCTCGACTCGGCCTGGGGACGGCCGAAGGAGGGACAATGTCTCTTAGTTCCTTTCCGTCCCCCGTCACAGTGCCGTGCTGCTGCTGCTGTTGGCTTCGCAACTCCGTCCCCACCATCTTGCCTGAAGTGTCTCTAACTGCGTGACTGTCGGTCCGGGCCTCCTCCCTGCAGGCCAGCGGCTCCTGTCTCGACCTGGAAGTGCTCAAGTCCTGGGGCTCGTTCTCCACCACCGGGGGTCCTCCGTGCATGGAGTGGCCGAGGGAAAGCTGGTGAGCCTGCGGGGTGAAGATGGACGGCTCCATCAGGGGCAGGTGATGTTGATGTTGATGATGGTGGTGATGATGGTGATGGTGGAGGTGTTTCAGTTGTTGCTCACGCTGATCTCTCTTTTTGTGGACCTTCGGCCCGCTGCTGCTGCCGTTCCCCGAATCCATCGCTTCCTTATGCTTCCGGCTCGAGTGCTTGTGAAGCTTCTGTCCCGTTTCCGATTCGGCTCCTGCAGAGGGCGCCGTCTGACTCGCGGGGCGCTTCGCTACACTGCTCGGCGCCTCGGGTGTAGCCGTAGCAGACCCTTCGGCCTCCTCCATCGTCTCCCGTGTCTTGCGCTTCTTGATGGGCAGGGCCTTCTCCTGAACAGGCTTGGCGGCCAATTCCTTTTGCGCTTTCTTCTTGGCTTCTGATGACGCAATAGCTGCGGCTGCATACGCCGCGCTCGAGCCTGTCCCTCCTGCCGCAGCCTGAGATGCCGCCGCCGGCTTCCTGCCGCGCTTCTTGGGTGCGCTCACCTGCTCCTTTTCTGCTTTCCTTTTGCGTCCTGGCCGCTGTTTGAGAACAGGGACTTGCCCTGATGGTGATCCGGCCTCCGTTTTTGGAGCCACGAAGGGCATCTTTACGAGGAGTTTGCCCGGACTCTTTTCTACCACACGTTTCACCGCTACACCCTCAGTGGCTTGCCGTACTTTGCCGCTGCCCTTCGGCCGGCCCCTCCCTCGGCCGGTCGGCTTTGTCACTTTGGGCTTCTTCGGCGGTCTCTTCTCCCTGCGCGACGGGCTCCCGCGCCCCGTGACTGTAAAGTCAAAGTCATTTGGGTCTGTGGTGGTGTCTCCCACCTTTTGGAAGTATGCCATGAGCTCCACTTTGGAACGGAAGGCTTTCCCTTCTGGGCTGGAGAAATAAAGAAAAAAAAAATTTGCTACATATTATAAGACAGATGACAAACACAATCATTGCTCGTGCTGCAAATCCCTCCAAAGTCGAGCACTTTCTTACTGTCCAGATATAAAAACAGTGGCTACTGGGAAGCACTGGTCCATGCTGACTCACAAAAACTCCCACAGGATGTCTATTATTCAGCTGCCCATCATGTCCAACTGGCTAGTCGAACAATTCACACCACTTCACATTCACACCACTGAATTATTCAACTGTGCAGTGCGTCCTGTAACTCAATCGGATCACAGCTCTAGATTAAAACACACACACACACACACACACACAACCTCCCAGGCACCTGAATCCACTTAGTTTCTTATACCGTTATAAATCTCTCTGCAGGTCATTTAGACTTGTATCGAATTGTGATGTAATCTCGGAGCATATAGAGCTCTATAATGCCAGGAGTCACCCAGGCAGGACTCATCAGTCCCACATCACACCTCCACTTGTACCTACACCTACAAAATACAAAACAAAACAAACATCTGCCTCCATAAATGTAAGAGCACAATGCATACACCTATACCAAAATGGACAAAACTGCTGCTACACAAAATGTCTGTGTTTACATTTAGACCATATGGACAAAAACTGCTGCTATATCTATACAAAAATGGACATAACTGCACCTACTACTCCCACTACCAGTGGGCTATCTGCACTACCCCCCCCCCCCCGTTCTTTTAATGTTAAGCCCTGAGCCCTGTTTCGTTTCACTATGTACTGTACATCACTGCATATGGTTGAAATGACAATAAAAACTACTTGACTTGTCTATTTCACCACCTGCAGAGGAACAGTTTTTGGTTTGTCTGTGGATGACAAACGGTATCAGAGATCTTTACAAGTCTTGGAATCGAGATCCGCATCTGTCCTTTCAAAACCACTATTTAACACACACACACACATTGTTTTTTTTACCACCTTTTGTTTTTATCTTGGTTTACTGAAACCACAATACTGCGACGAGTAACCAACCTTTTAACCAGCGTCATCATGGTAAACGTTAGTAATGCTGTCTCATTTATTACCGGACTACTCACTTGATCAGGTAGACGTCAAACTTGCCGGCCGATCGTCCTGACTTGCGCTGTTTGAGTTTGCGCGTCCAGCCCTGAGGCAGCGAGGGGTCGTCGTACAGAGGCCCGCGGTCCCGAATAATGGATCGGCGCTGCTTGGCCGAGGAAGAAGCTTCCGCAGTGCCGACGGCTGCTGCCGACTCGGGGGCCGACGGCTCCGATTGGCCCGCCTCTGCTCGTTGTCTGCTGTCCCCTTCCATGACAGCAGGCTCGACTCTCTCCACATACTGTTCCGGCTCTTTTTTGCTTTTCTTCTGTTTTTGAGCGTCTTTAGAACCCTCCTGGTCCTCCCCCTTTCCTTCACCTCTGTACACAACACATAACAACAAGAAAAGACGCAGAGTTAGAGAAAAATCAAAACGCTCACTAAAGACAAGATCTTCCGTATCGTGTGTCACAAATCCGGTTCGTTTGACTAGTGCGCACGCTCTGTGCTGTGCCCAGGCGCGGTACACGTGAAAAGGGCTCAGGCGCGGTACACGTGAAAAGGGCTCGGGCACGGTTCAGATGGAATCAGGCACAGTATGCATCAAGCGTAGAACAGAAATCTCTGGCACTTTACAGTAAAATTTATTAACAAGGAAGCTGTGGAACGTTCAACTAAACAGTGATGAATTTTCCATCATCAAACCAAAAAACAGACAGCGACACTGCCTTCAGCTGCGATCGGGCAAAGGCGTGCAGGGAAACCACCAGCCCCGTTGTTCCACCTCGCTTGGATGGAGTGTGAAGATTCCCCAGCTGTCGTGCGAGGGTGAGATTTCTGCACCTCCTGATGAGTAAAAGTGCTGGGGGAATCTCCCTCTGGGCCACTTCTGGCCCTTTTGTGGGCATCTTAGGTCGGTGGCCTACTTTTTGTGTTTGTTTGTTTTGCGCTCGGGAAGAAAAGAAAGCCACAAAGATAGGCTTGAGATCTTAAAAAAAGATTTTTCAGCCAAGTCGCTGTTAAATTCTGAATTCTGGTTGGTCAGCAGGTAAGCATGACGTTGTGACAGTAATAGCTAAAGCTGTTCCTGACACAGGAACATTCAGAAGATGGTTGTGGTTTGTAGTTTCTCTGTAACACAACACACAGAGAGGCTGGTTAAGGAACGTCCGTTTACAGCTGAGAACAGGAAATAACTTGTTTCTCAGAAGTTTCGCATTGTTAAACTTAACAGTAAACAGATAAATATAAAAAAAGATTAATTTAATAAATAAATACAACTTGCTGAGGTGGACGATGATTAAAACACTCGCTGAATTCGGAAATGTGTTAAACTTTAGGGTTGTCACAGTATCTCTGGGAACTGTACTACACTGACGTGTGTCACGTAACCGTTGATTACGTGTTACGTGTATCTGATTAAAAGCTAAACATCTGGGCGGTGCTGCCCGACAGACAGCTCTGATATTAATCATTTAATAAAGAAGAGCACTGTAACCCTGACAGTGAGCACAATAACGACCTTAGAAGCTCAGATTTCTTCCTACTGGGCACCACAAGCCTAAATGACATGACCTCGAAAAGAAAAGCCTACTCAGGCCTGTTCCTTCAGTTTTCAGTTTGATACACAAGTCTTTCACTCAACAAACTGCAACCTACAAAACAGTCAGGGGAAAAATCCGAGTAACTGCAACACACGAGTCTAGTTAAAAATCAACACGAGATGTGAGGCATGTGCGGAAATCCAACTTTCCTCACGTTCACATTCCAGTTCACGTTCCCGTCTGATTTACTGTTTGGTTTCATAATCCATCACTCTGATAACTAACCAATGAAAGTGAACTATTTGCCTACTGTGTTTGCACACAGACGAATGTGACCTCCACATTTAACCTGTCTGTGTAGTAAAACACACACACACCCCTGAACACACCTGCCCAGCACGGGGCAGCCCCCAAACCACGGCACCTGGGAAGCAGTCAGGGGGTGCCTTACTCAAGGGCACCTCAGTCATGTCTTGACCTGTGGGGGGACCGAACCTGGGACCCTCTGGTCACGAGACCAGTTTCCTGACCACTAGGCCACGGGTGCGCCTTCATATAACAACAATCATATATATCATACAACAACATTCAGTATCTTGTTATATGTGATGATGCAAGAAAGAGTAATGCAGGAGGGTTTTATTCCTCTTATACCGCACGGATTTAGTGATTCACTGCATTACAGCAGTTACGGACAGTCAGTTCAATCATGAACCCCCCCCCCCTCTCTCGCCATTGCTCTCCGAATGAATCAGACAAAGGAAGCAGCTTGTCACATTACTGATAAACCAGAAAACACAAATGCTCCAGTGTCAGAAGTTTTAAACATCTGACATCTGTATTTTTGACTGTTACAACACGCTCACACTGGAGACTCCTTCCAAAAACAATAATATAAACATTTACTGAAAGAATCTGTTTAGGTCTAGTCATATGCGTATGTTATGTCATATTTTTTTATTTATTATCAATATAAATGTATATTATTTTATTTACATATATCTAAATAACAAAATTACATCAAAACAATATATAACTTAATATCATTTTCTTTTTACACACATATATGCATGTTGTTTAAAGACAAATGCAGTTGTAGTTGTAATTTAAAAACTGTTAAATAATATTTTCATTCATATTCAAAATGTATATTACTCTTTAAAAACCTTTCACTTAACATCATTTTCTTTTTATTTGTATTAAATTACTTAAAATTTTAAAATATTATTTTATTCATTATTTATGACGATGTGGTGTTATAGAAACAATAACCTATAAGACCGATACTGGACATTAAGGTAGTACGTTATGTTGTAAATCTGGGCAATGCATATGTCGAAATTGACACTGTTGTACACTGCGATGCAAAAATATGCGTTGTGCAAATGGAAATTATCCTTCTACTATCCAACTAATGCAGCTGCACTGTTAAACTCTAAAGGTCTCAATCTGTGAAACTCGGAGGTTAAATATACGGCACACACTGCGCAAAAAAGGATCTCTTCAGTATCTTCAAACATCATAAAGCCGCAGAAAACTGGCTGCTTAACCGACACTGGAGCTCTATTTCTACTACAGAGCTCACTGTGTTTTAGTTTCATCACATTTCCTGGGTCTGACTCTGTTTACTAAATATACATACTGGGAGAATTAACTAGCTAGAAAACACAGTTCCTGCAAAAACTGTGTGTGTGTGTGTGTTGCAGAGACACTGGCTCCTGACATTCCACTGAATTTTGTTTGTGTTGTGTGTATTATAGTGGTGATTATGTCTGTGAGTAAATACACAGAGATTTCATTTTGAGAAGAAAGTCCTGTCTGTCTTAAAATGCAGGTCAGCACACCTGCTCCTTATGTGTGTGTGTGTGTAAGTGAGAGAGAGAGAGATACGCAATCCTAGCCATTAATGACAGTCATTTGGTCGACCAATACTTGCTGTCTTGCAGAAAATCATTCCGGCAGGTAAATTTCAATCCAAACAAACACTTGTAACTCGGAAAATATTAAACCTACAGGACCTTTAGGAGGTAGGTGGCTTGAAAAGAAAGTGGATTGAAAGAAATTATCAGATTTATGAAAGTTTACATACACATAAACATTTAGGAAAATCCAAATCTGACAGCTTCAAATCACCATTGAAGCAAATGGGGCAGTTTGCTGTGCCGAATGCCAAACAAATGCACAGAACTCAAAAAATAAATTATCCGATGAAATCATATTTGGAGCTTTAGAAAAGGAAGTATCTACACCATGTACAGTTTAAACTATGTTTCTAGGTGAAAGCATCAGGATTTTAGACAAAAACATTCTGTAAAAATGT
>JAOVVF010000031.1:12680182-12699077 GCA_028565595.1 Duopalatinus emarginatus | reverse complement strand
ATTTATTTTTTATTTTTTTTTTTACAGAGGAGAAACGCTTGTACCTACCTTGGTCTTACTGCTCCTCATTGCCCTTCTGTGTTTTACATTTGCCAATAAACTAGTATTTATTTTCCTTAAAACTGTCCTCTGTCATGTCATAAAGACACAATGGACCTAATATGAGGGTAAGAATAAATCTTACACAATATAAAATATAACTATATATCAGTATAAATTAAGTAATTTGTGGGAAATAATCAATAATAACAATGTAGTTGATCAACCCTAAATCACTACAGACCTCATGACAGCACTACATGACACTAAAAGATGACTGTAAGCTACTGTCCAGATAGCAAATGAGTCATGGCCCAGATCTGTCCTGAACACTACAGGGCAGGATTTCTGACCTTGATGCAGATGACTTTATCCAGATCTGGGTACTAAAACTCAGACATATATAGACAATATATGGTGGACTACTGTTGGGCCAATTTTGGGCCACATTGTACATGTTTCTGCTAAAATTGGGCCACATTGCCATAACTGGCCGTAAGTGTCTTAACTGGGCCATATTTGTTTGCTATTCATTTTTTATATTACAAACACAACAGATAGATAGAAAGTTAGGTAGGAAAGTAGATAGAAAGATAGATAAGATACATAGATTCATAGATCACTTTATTAATCCCAGAGCGAATTATATATATATATATATATATATATATATATAGCCATAATGAAGTTGTAACATGGATATTAATAAAGTGACTGCAGTGGAAAATAGATAAGTCTATTAAATAAATATAATAGTATATTATCTAATTATATTATCTGATACGTATCATATCACAGTCACAGCATGTGCTATAAATACTAAATAATAATAATAATAATAATAATAATAATAATAATAATAAAGACACATTACAGGGCGTTGTGACATGATCTTGATGACTGGTATAAACGATCTCCTGTACCGTTCCCTGCTGCAGCGGGAATGTTGAGTCTGAAACTGTTAGCCTGCTAGCGGCTGTGCTCAGTAGATAACAGGGGTGTCACCTGTGATAGTTTTGGTCTGTAGAGTCTAGATATCTAACAATCTGTAGTGATTGATAGATGTGAACATGAGTCGCTAAACCTTTATTGCTATCGTAGCCTGTTCAGTAGCTAGCTAGCTAACAGCTGGTGGATTAATGCTTATACCAAAATGAAACGAGGTGAAACGAGACACTAAACTGGTATAACTTATAGTTAAAACTATTATTGCAAAGAACAACAAAGAACAACAGAGTTAAAGTCAAAACACAGACACTCAGCGTTAGTTGACTAGCCACCTAGCCTCGTTTTTTTTTACTTTGAACAAAAATCTCACATTTCTTTAGTATACACTTAACCCTGATGATGATTCTGGGTTGAGTACTGTACACTAAAAAAGTCCTTTCGAAACTGACATCCTGATAAAATGGCTGTTCTGGTCAGAATGCTAACTAAACCTTCACGTTTTTCTATTCTGCACTTAAGACCGGATTTCTGAGGGCTCATTAAGAGTGCACTTTACTTTTGTGACCCTTTTACTGTATCTTCTGTTGGAGTGAACGACCTGCATGGGAAGTGGAGCATGAAAACGGTCAGTCGTTCAGTCAGAAGAAAGCCCCTGCACGTTAGCATTGTGCTAGCATGAAGCCCCCCGCGGGCAGAGGGCTCTTCTAAATGTACCGGATGCTCCTGAAGAGCGTATAAACTGGTGCTCACGTGTTTAATTTTCATGACACAATGATTTCCTAATCAAATACAGCTACACTTTTTTAGCTAATGCTAGCAATATGCTTTTTGTATCTATATGTTGTATATTAGCTAAGATAGCATTTATGCATCAAAATGGCATCCACTGTAAAAATCAATGGCATTGTTTTAAAAAAAAAAAGCAGTACAAAAAATGTACATAGACAATTAACATTTATGAAGGTTGTAAAAACGTGCTTCAGTTCATCCTGGTTAGGGTGGCCAGATGTCGGACAGTCCGTTTTTTCAGCTCCCTGTCCTCCGTCGAGCTCAGTGCCTGGACGGACACCTATTAGACCTCCTTTTAGAGGACAGCTGAGGTTGCATGTGACAAATATCTTTTGTGTGTCATCGGTTCCCGAAAAATGTCGAAACAAATACATTGAATTAATTGGATCGCGTCGCCATGTGATCTTATAACTGACCAACCAGCTAACCACAGAAACCCCGCCCTCTAAATGCTGGTTAATTAGTCCGGAACAGTGTGAAAATGCCGGAAATAAAAACAACGCACGGGTCGGAGTGGTCAGCACGACATTCTTTCATTTCAGACACTAGTTCAGATGAATTCCACACCGATGCTGACGTGATGTAGACGTTAACTCTCAGAAGGAAACGGTGCTATTGAACTCCATATTGATACAGATGAGCATCGTGTTTAGTACCACACGGTTACCACTGAACCACTAAAGATCTGCTGCTGAACTTTCTAAAGTATATCATACTGTGTTATTTTTTCCCATCAATATTCAGTTGTCATGTCTTCCTTTTTAGGGTTATGAAAGTGGCCACGCTAATCCTGGTGTTGATGCTACACGTCTCTGGAACTCTTTTGTCTCATTTGGTGTTTTGATGATGATGATGATAATGATGATGATGATGATGATGATGGTGATGGTGATGATGTTGGTGGTGGTGGTCTTGGTGGTGGAGACACTTCCTAACACATCAGTCTAAAATCTCTCATAGGTGAAGGCAGCAGATTTATATTTGCTAAATTAGTGAATAAATATATACATATAAAAATTATGAAATATAATTTTAAAAATAATTTAAGCAAAATAATCAAAGTAATCATTTAAACAACAGAGAGACGTTTTTTCCTTTAATTTTAAAATTTTTTTTCTCGCAAATTAGCTACGACACGCTGCAGCAACAAACCCAAATGTCCGTCTTGGATGATTAAAAGACCACTTTAATGTCTGCGGTCCGACTGTTCTGTAGTTTTCCACTTTAGAACTTTACTTTCGACCTGTTCCCTTTTCAGCAGAACTAAATTGTCTTGTCACTTGCTAGCATGAACGTCTTCGTTATTTTTTCTCGTCATCTGTCTACAGCCACCTACGTCTCTGTGATTCGTAAACTTAGCATTAAAATATGTACATTGTGATTCTTGCCTTATATACTATTGAGGACTGGTGCTGCTACTATTAAGTTAAAGTTATAGGTTTTATAGGTTTATAGGTTTATGGATTTCTGATAACTTTAGACTCGTATTGTGACATTTATTTGTGGTTCCATTGGCAGAACAGTACCTCCATATTAGTGGGCTACTAAAATACACCGCTCTACAGAAGACAGATTAAAAGACTATAATTTGTGCTTTCTGAGAAAGAGCAGGCAGAGACCGTGGAATGGAATGGAAGAGAGAGAGAGAGAGAGAGAATTTATCCATCTGTTTAGATGTTTGAATGACGTAGACCGGTCTAGAGACTGCAAAGGGAAAAAAAAAGAACAAATGGAAAATATCTTTCCTCTGTCTGCTTTTTGATGACTATGGAAGTGTCTGTCTGATGTGTCACAAGAATTCTCTCTCTTCAGGATTACGTTTTATAACTCAGACTCGCTTCGTGTCTGTATACTTTGAGACGTATAGGATTACAGCGATGCGCTTGTAGCAGGGCCCGACCCTCCGTATTGCATTTCAAAAGCTGTCTCAGCTGTGAAAACACTGCACGATGCACACACGAACGCGTGGAAGCCGGTATTCGGGGCGCAAATATTTTAGATATCTCGCCTAAAATGGGCTTGTAGGTCAGAAATTGGCGTCCGGGTTCAGTCTAAACATCCGAGCGCCGCCGAGCGCTGGAGCACTTCAGAGGAGGTTTGAGAAGTAAAACAAGGGATAAAATAAAGCAAACCCAGAAGACACCGAGCGGTCGAGTCTGCGGCTTGGATAGCTTTGTTTTTCCCCTCCTCTCCTGTTTTTTTCTTTCCCCTTTCAGGCATTTCAGCCGAACATGTGGAAGTCATTTCAGCCCCCTGCCTGCCCGAGTGGGTACGAGTGTCGTCATATGGAACCGATTACCTCCGGGTAGTGGTGCACATGCCAGATTTTTTTTTTCTCCTTTTTTTAAAAAATGCACCATCACACGGGCAGTCTGCACGACCGCCTCACTCGGGCTCGTCCGGCCTTCCCTCGTTCCTGATGTCGTTATCCGACGGGAGCCGTGAAGTGCTGGGATCGATTGAGCTGCTAAACAGGCAAATCATAACACAGCATGGCTACGCTGTAGGCCGACAGTCTAACACACTGACCTAGATAATGTGCTCCAGACGCACACGGGTGAAAATTGACCTGGCTGCTAAATTCAAAATACATAGACCTAATGTAAATAAACGGATTCTTGGATTAATAGTAATGTTTATGGGATATTTTAATAATGACCGCGGGCGTCTCTACATTAGGGGTCGCTATGGAGCAGTGCACGACATGATCAGTAATTCACTGGAACAAGTAATAAATGTGTATTTGTCTTAGTAACTGATATAGTTTTATAATATTTATTACATATGACAGCAGTCGCGCTGTCTGATACATCCTGAACATCTTTCTCTACCTTTTACGGAACGGCCAGCACTTCCCCCAGTACTTCCCCCCTGGCAGTTTTCGTTTGGCGAGCATGGGGCTGCCCCGTCGGTGTTCGTCTAACTAAGCGAACAGTTCAAAAGAGCTGAAGAGTTTTGGGCAAATCATCAATGACAAGCCGTAAAATAGCTGCAACAAAGTCAGTATGAGACAAGTTTGTTCACTCGTCGCTATTTTTGGCAGATATTTTAAGACCTACAAGACCAAACTCCTGTCTTTTTGAATGGGGAGACTTCTATTTCTCTGAAGCTAAAATAGTAATTAACAAAAAAAACACATGTTTGAAATCATTGGTAAAATCTGATGAAAATGGTAAACATTACCTTTGTTCTTGGATTATTATAACACAGAAAAATAAGATTTTTTATGTTCATATGGCTACTATGCATGCGAATAACAGGGGCCAAGATTGTACCACACCTTTCTGCTTCATGGCTGTTTCCATGACAATGTGAGATGCTTGATGCAATATCAACATTATACATATAAAATATTAAACTAACAATATGATACTAATAATAATAATAATAATAATAATAATAATAAAATAAAAACCTGGAATAAAACAATAAAATGTTATATTATATAAAACCTTCTTGTACAAAACCTTCCTACCAACATAAGTCAGAAACCAGTTAAAGTTGTTAAAGCTGCACACACATTAACAGGAGACTACGACAGGCCCATATTCCCCCTTTGACACCTTTACTGATATGCTGATTGGTTCTTTCTATTGAGGGCGGGACATATGTGAAGCAGTCGTAATCTTGGCGTTACGGGTTTCACTTTTCATTTTTCATAGAGTGGTTTAACTCTGTAGTATAAGATCTCTGGCTGCAAGCAGTGATCAGTGATTAAGGGGTCCGAGCGCTCTCCTCCTGTGACTGAGTGATGTATCAAATTATGACTTCATCCTTTTAGTCTGGTTTCACTCTGGAATTTGTCTAAAAGATGCCCTCGATTTTCCAAACGAGAAGTTTATTAGTCAGACATATTAGTCGGCGTTTATCGGACTAACCGCGGTGTCTAGAGAGCAGAAATCGCACCTCCTTTTTAAATGTCAGCTTCAGAGCACGACTTGGAAACTGGATCAAAAACTGCCGCTAGTGTTTAATCCAACCCAAATCTTTCAACGCGTAATGACACAGGGGGAGGATTTCGCATCCTTGCGTTCCTCCGGGTCTTCCGTCCTGTGCCTCGAGTGTGAGCGTCTCTCAGCTGTCAGGAAACATTTCTGGAAGACCGTAATCCGACGTGCAGACCGAACGCCTCTATCAGCGCAAGTTTATTTGGATTTGCATTTAAATAGTGGGGTTTCTTTCATCTCCTGCTCCTCTGTATATCACCTCGAGTCGAGTAGCAGCCAATCAGATGGGCTGCTTAAAATCTACGCCGCTCTGTTTACACCAGAGCCTGAAAGAAGTGTAGTGTTTATGACCACAGCAGAGACCCACAGTGTGTGTGTGTTTGGACAGAAACGTCTGGACGTAATAATTCATGGAGGTTGATATCCTACAGAACAGATCAAAGGCTAAATGATTCATCTAATGCACTGTATAGACTGAAGTGCCAGAAAAAACTGGTACAGGCGAGCCTATGTAAAACACACAGGCTGGTGGGGGCTCCATAGTGGTGTGGGGTTTGTTTAGCTATCACATGGGACCCCTGGTACACCTAATAGTCGTCTCTGACAGGTGAACCCTGTGTATGTCTCCTTTCTCGTCTTGCAAGCTGGTGCAGTCCAAGCCTACCAAGTATTAGATCGGTGTATCAGGTTTTCTGGCACTTCAGTGTACGTTATATATACAGTAAAGCATTTTAAGACAGCGTAGCTTAGCCGTAGAGTTTACTGAAAAGCAGACTTCTCTGCTCAGCTAAAACAGTTAGCAGTCCGTCTAAATGCTAATTAAAATCGTTACGTGTTAAAGAGTCTCACTGGTGGGAAAAAGACGTGTTTGTGTAGTGGTCACTTTCATGTCCCGACAGGATGAACTTTGACCTGTGTAATAGTAAAACCTTTAAGCAGTCATGGGTTCACGGTTAAGGAACCTGCCATGTGGCCAGGAGGTTGCCGTTTGATCCCCTGTACTGACAAGACACGCACCGACAAGTGCCCTTCAGCAAGGCACCTTACCCCCCCCCCAACTGCTCCCCAGGCGCCGTAGATAGGGACGGCCCACATATACTGTGTGTCAGTATGCTAGTCTGTCTGTATGTGCACTGCCGTTAGTGTGTGTGTGTGTGTTTCACTGCATGGATGGGGTGAATGCAGAGGTCAGATTCCTCTGCGTGAACAAGCACAGCGGTCAATGAGTGGTTCACTCATTATTCCTCTTGCCAGACAATAAAAAACAAGGCCTGTGCTCTGTTTGTCCAGTTAAAGATTCAGGAGTTGGACAGGAGCGTACACCAGATGATCTCTATTTCAGAGACGGTTCCCAGTGAATTATCCCCAGAACCCATGAGGAACTCTGTTCTCCTGGCAGTACCTTGAGACATGTTTCCAAGCATTGAGAAGTGAATGATATGTAAACACCGTGTGCAGAAGTACACGAAAGTGATCTAATTTCTCTTTCTCTCTCTGATCGTCTCTCTCAGGCCCGTCCACGTCCAGTCCTCGGCTCCTGACTAAGAGTCTGTCTCTGGAGCCAGGCCCATGTCCAGGAGCCCACGAGGCCCCTCAGCGTCTCTGTTCCGACCCCGGGCCACTGGGACTGCAGCACTGCAACGGCACAATCGAGAACGAGCCTCAAGACGCCCCACCGCTGCCCCCGAAAACGCGGCCACCGTTACCAGGTCCCAAACCACAAGGTGGGTCTCCGAGTCCTCTTTCATACACCCCAAATGTGATTTAATTATGAATATAGTGGATGAGAAATTCTGTGTAACCAGTAGACCATCATTTAAAAACCTGGAATGTCACATGATATAAAATCTGACCCAGCAGTACTGACCCTGTCTGCCCGATATCGAGTCACATGACCTGGTCAGACTTACAGTAGCAATTGCTTTATTGATTTTTGTCTCGCTCAGTGCCCCCGAAGCCAGCGCATCTCCAACAACAGAGCGGCCGCCGACCCCGGCCACCAGACAAACCCCTGCCCCCGCCTCCCTCCCGCCCGCTCCCAGCAGACCCTCGCCAATCGCGGACCGGCTTGCCGCGGGCTGAGGGAAGCTCCTCCCCGACGTGTGTTCTGTCGCTCATCGAGAGATTCGAGAGGTGAGACGGAGAAGCACATCGCTTTTACGTGACAGTTCTGCCTGTTTGTCCTCCCAGAATGTAATTATCAAATTACTGTCAGAGAGCGAACCATTTACGATCGTTATGCTGATTCGTTGTTTCGTGTATTTTCAGGGAGCAGATCATCATGGTGCCTGATATCACAGGAGGAGTGATGTGTATGCCGAGGGTCCCCGAGCCACAGCCCGCTACGGATGATACGTTACCCTGCGCTTCCCTCGACGAGCCCACGGAACCTCCTGCTGTCATGAAGAAGCAGGAGAAAGAAACCGAGCACGAGGAGGAGGAGGAAGTCAAAGAAGAAGAAGAAGAAGAGGAGGTCCAGGAGGACACAGAGGAGGACGACAACGAGCTGGGAGCCTCCTGCTCGGAAAAGCGTCTCTCCACAGAGTCCGGCTACGGCGCCTCCGACAAACTCCTGGACGCGATGGAGATAAGAGACCTCGGCCAATCGGAAATCCCCCCCGACCGCCTGTCCCTTCCTCCTCAGCAAACGGACACTAAACTAGCCAACCGGGACAGCGGCATCGACAGCATCAGCTCTCCGTCTCACAGCGAGGAGCTGTGCTTCGCCGGGGACGACAGAGAGGTCTGCATGTCTCTTCCTCGCCTGTCGTCCTCTTCGTCGTGCGGCTGCGTGGAAGGACCAGCCGGAGAAGGACTGGCCATTGGCGCGGAGGAGGGCGTGAGGGACTCGGAGGGAGACAGTGATTTGGAAGAAGGGAGCGGGGATGAGAGTGAGAACGTCATGGCCATACAGTCTCAGCCCAAAGCGGAGAGACAGGACTCTGTTGAGGTTAGTCTCCTTATTGAACTGTATTTAGAAAAAAAGAGGATTTGGAGGAATTCTGATAATTTTCTGTTTATGTTGAATTTGTGGAAGATTGAGAGACCATAAAGATGAGAAAGTTATTGATGGTTAAGAGGACACAAGCATGATGCTGTAGTATTGTAATACAGACATATTTACACAGTCAGTTAGAAGTGTGGCCAGAAATGGGTGAAACAGAGTGAGATTTGAAAATCTCAGGTGATAAAGCAGTAGTACAGGATGCCTTTGGGTTGACAACTTAAATGCAGCCTGATTAAATATTTCCCACATCAGGCTGTTTTTTTTTAGGCAGAATACAGAATCACACTCGACTACAGACCAAGACGAGCGCTCTGAGAGCTTATCAACGAGGTGGTCTGATCATGTGAGTGCAGTCCTGCTGGAGTGGGAAAGCGATTCAAGCTCTGAGTTCAGGAAAGGAACCGAACAGGGTGTTAGAAAACACAATGTGTTCAGGGAATTTGTAAGAATCAAAATCAGAATCAGAAATCCTTTATTGATCCCAGAGGGAAATTACACTGGTTACAGTTGCACCTCTTTTATACAAAGAAAGATGAAAGTGAACTGTCTGCCTACTGTGTTTGCACACAGAGGAATGTGACCTCCACATTTAACTCGTCCGTGCAGTGAAACACACACACCAGTGAACACTAGGGGGCAGTGTACACACTTGCCCGGATCAGCCCCAAACCACAGCGCAGTTGGGGGAGTTAGGTGCCTTGCTCAAGGGCACCTCAGTCGTGTCTTTCCCTGGGATCGAACCCGCGACGAGACCAGTTCCCTAACCGCTAGGCCACGGCTGCCCCAGAATAAACAGTCTAATAAAATTAAACAGCGTTATTGTCCGTTGTTTAAATAGAGGCAGTGAATTGACCTGAAGTTACTGTAGTCCAATTCTAATCAGTTCTGCAACAAGAGGTGTGAGCCAGGAGACCCGTTGTGGAGTCTGATGGCGGACAAACTTCTCTGTCCCATCATGGCAGGACGGTGAGTGTCCAGGGAATCCGGCTCGTCTCCCAGGGAATCCAGCTCAACCCACCCTTTCTGTAGTTCAGCTGGATTTAAACCTGGTTAATTATATAGACTCATTCATTCAGCTCCAGCGTCAGTGTTCTCCTCGTGTTCTCCTGGTTCTACTCACTTGACGGCCGTTCGTTTACCTGTTCCTCTTACTGTATTTGCCAACCAAAAATCTCTGAGTAGGTTTTCATCTCTGCATACCTACATGCCTTAGAAAGTGCCTCCAAAAGCAACTCCAAGAACGTGTCACAGTTCTACCTCCTGGGACGCTCATATCTCGAGCCGCTCCGTTCTTCTCCTGACTGGGATTAAAGCCGTAAAAATTCCTGCTCTGCTTCATGCATCAGTATTGTGTGAATGTAAACCGTTTAGGTTAAACCCCCCCCCACCTCCTCCTGCACCAGATAATAACTATCACAGCCTCATGGAACGGAAACACAGCATCACGGCGCAGATGTGTTTCATGTAAATGATCCTCGGAATCAGAAGCTACTACTTGAGAGCTGCTGATTTGATTGGCTCTTACACCTCTCGATGATACCTTAGACATTTTCAACCCACCCTTTATTACACTTACGCAGCCTTTCAGCACATTACCAGATTACAAACGGGCGCAGGAATACCGAGAATATTTTCCTCCCTGCCCTCAAGTCAGGTCTGCAGGTCTTTTATTCTTTATATTCACGCCTGTATCATGACCCTGAACAGAAGGTCCAGCACATCAGGCTTCGTCAAGGACGCTGAGCTTTTACCGCCATCCCAACCCTATCAGACTGTCCATCCAGATGTCTGACAGATGTGTGTGTTTTTCCTTGCAGCTATCAGTGCAGCAGCGCGTGTTCAACATCGCCAACGAGCTCCTCCACACGGAGAAGGCGTACGTGTCCAGGCTTCACCTCCTGGACCAGGTGTTCTGCGGGCGGCTGATGGAGGAGGCGCGGACGCGAGGCTCTTTCCCCTGCGAGGTGGTGATGGGCGTCTTTTCAAACATCTGCTCCATTTACTGCTTCCATCAACAGTTTCTGCTGCCAGCGCTGGAGAAACGCATGGAGGAGTGGTGAGTGAATAAGTGGGGGAGGAGGGAGGAGGGAAACTAGCTGAAGCCAGGGTCACGTGAGGAAGTGGGAAACAGTTTTGCTTTCTAGGCAAACGAACGAGGAATCAGTGACGAACACTTTCTGAGCTATAAGACGAGAATTTTAGTTGCCAGTTTGGTCTCCTGTACCAACAAGATGCAACTAAAGTACCCTTGAGCAAGGCACCTATTAACCCCACACACCCCCCCACCCTAAACTGCTCCCTCGGTGCAGTAGATAGGGGCTGCCCACCGTTCTGGGCAAGTGTGTTCACTCCCCATAGTATAGCGTTTAGAGTCAACATGAACATTTAAAAGTGAAGTGAAAGTGAAAATGAAGGTTTAGTGTACATTCACAATATTTCCGTATTTAACCCGTCTGTGCAGTAAAACACACAGTAGTAAACACTAGGGGGCAGTCAACACACCTTTATGGGGACAGCCGTAGCCTAGTGGTTCAGGAACCGGTCCCGTGACCAGAAGGTCGCGGGTTCGATCCTTTGCCCAGGGCAAGACATGACTGAAGTGCCCTTAAACAAGGCACCTAACTCTCTGAACTGCTCGCCGGGCGCCATGGTTTGGGGCTGCAATCCACCTGCCCCAACCCTCCCCCGCTCTGGGCAAGTGTGTACACTGCCCCCTAGTGTTCACCAGTGTGTGGGATAAATGCAGAGGTCACATTCCTTTGTGTGAGTCCAAGCACAGTAGGCAAATAGTTCATTTTTGCTTTTACTTTTACCCGCCTAGAGCCACCCAGGGAGCAATTGGTGGGTTAGGTGCCACGAAACCAGGACCTACATCCATGGACTCTGCTGATATCCAGGTTCCTCCTCAGGCCACCCAGTTCACCCAGGGAGGTGTGAACTGCAGACTTGTAGTCTGACTGCGGTTTGAAATATGGGCGGAAAAGGAAGAATAGGGACAAAGACGAAGTGAGGGAGTAATGGATTGGAGGAATGAGAGCAGGATGAAGGAGGAGTGGGAGAGGAAGCACAGGGGTGAGAGTACAGAGTGGAAAGGAGGTTAAACACAGCCAAAGAAAGCAGGAATGTGAGAGAACAAAGATTGAGAGTAAGAGTGAGTAAACGACACAGTGTTAGCCGAGTCATACCACAGAGCTGCGTCAGGGAGAACCTTCCCTCCGGATGGTCCTATATGGACTCTACTCTCCTCTAGACTTGAGACTGTTGAGACTGTTTCATGCACAACCAATCAATGTGACCCCTGACCCTTGACCTTTTGCCTTTTCTCCCAGGGATGTTAACCCTCGGATCGGGGACATCCTCCAGAAACTGGCTCCCTTCCTAAAGATGTACGGCGAATATGTGAAGAACTTCGACACGGCCATGGAGCTGGTGAACACCTGGATGGAGCGCTCGTCACAGTTCAAAGCCATTATTCATGACATTCAGGTACGTCTGGACCAAACCTGATCCATATTTTTTTAGAATTCCTGTGGATCCTAACATAATCCAATGAGTTTCTGGGCACATTTTTAGAATTGTAGTGATTACAGGGTTTGATATGTTCCTAGGGGTCTTATCCTAGATGGTTCTTTTGGTTTCTGTGTGTCCTAGATAGTCCTACTGGTTCCTATTGGGGTTAATGTGTTTCTGGTGGTCATATTTGAGATGTTTCTTCTGATTTTTAATGGTTTTTAATGTTTTTGTGCTCCAGTGGTATCCGCTGTAGTTTCTTCTGGTCTTGTAGTGGAGTTCTAGTGGTAGCTTCTGGGTCTACTTTGTTTCTGGTGTTCTCATCATAGATATTTCTTATGGTTTCTACTGGGTTCTAATGCGCATCTGCTGGTCCTGGAGAATTCTAGGGTTTCCTTATGGGTTATAATGTGTCTGTAGATGTCTTACAGTAGATATCTCTCCTGGTTTCTGGGTCTGAATGTGTTTCTCTGTGTCTTAGGAAGTCCTAATGTCCTCGAGTGGTTCCTAAAGTTCACAATGGGTATCTGATGGTCTCCTGGTTTCTAGGTTTTTCTCTGGGTTGTCGGTTTGTCTTAGAGAATTGTAGTGGTGCCTCATGGGTCCTAATGTGTTTCTGGTGGTCTTACAGAGTTCTAGTCGTACCTTGTTGGTTCTAATGTGTTTCTGGTGGTCTTACAGAGTTCTAGTCGTACCTTGTTGGTTCTAATGTGTTTCTGGTGGTCTCATTTCCACTGATTTCTATTGGGATTTAATGTGTTTCTGTGTTCCGTAGAAGATTTTAGTGGTTCCTAATAGTTCTAATATGCTTCTGGTGGTATCGTTTGAGATCTTACTCCAAATCTCTGGGGTTTAATGTGTCTCAGGTGGTTCCTGGTGGTTATAATGTTTTTCCTTTGGTCTTTTATTTGAGATATTTCTCCTGGTTTCTGGGTTTAAAAGTCTTTCTGCTGGTCTCATTCTCAGTGTGGTTTAGTGGTTTCTGTTGGGTTATATTGTGTTTCTACTGGTTTAATTATTCTGGAATTTATTTAGAGAGGATCTGGAATCCTCATGGATACCAATAACCATAGGAAGTGACTGAAAATGGTTAAGTGAATCCATTAGTAATGTCCTGAAGGATGTCATGAGGTCAGCTGAGACCATGGTGTCTACGCCGGGTTCTAGAGTTAAAACGAAAGTCCCGTGTTACACCTCTAATGACCTGCTGTAATACTGGTGGATGTACTCCAAAACCTGCAAGATCGATTTTCAGTCTAACAAACACAACATTACGCAACACCAGGTCCTCAGTGTGTCTGAGAGAAACAGGAAATGGTGATTGCTACATTTTGTTTGTAAAAATCACTCATTTCTATGAATTCTTGTTCCTTCTGTGAAAGGCTTGGAAAGTATCCTGTGTTTTGGTGTGTGTGTGTGTGTGTGTGTGTGTGTGTGTGTGTGTGTGTGTGGGTGGGTGGAATGGCGCAGAGATGAGAGAACGATCTCCTCTGCGCTAAGCGGAAGCAGGGCCTTCTGTTAAACGCTGCTGCTCCGGGATGAGTAAGAGCATTACACTTTCCCGCAGATGTGTGAAAGACACGAATTCCTGCCAGCTCCGTCTCTCGCACGGTTTATAACCAGTGTTAATTAGACGCCACTTTAACTTAATTCACACCCGTGCTCAAAAAAGCACACGCAGGATACAGTTAATACAATTCTAAAAAACGTTCGAACAGAAACGTCTGGCGGCTCGTCATCGACCGCTTTCTAGTAATTAACACCGCGCGTCGATGGAGGAGCGTTTTGATTAAAACTAACGAGTGTGCCAACACTTCTGTGCTCATGTATTATAGAGAATGAATCATCCTCAAGACTTCTGCAGAGGATTTTTAGACTAATGAGTCCTAGTACAGGCAGAATGACACCATGACATGCCCTGTCAATCATAGTGATCCTGTGGCCACTCGTAGGCGTCCGAGGGCTTGTGCATACAGAAGTGGGCAGGAGCGTTTTCCTCTGATTGTGTTACACCGCCCCCTGGTGTTGCCCTGGAAAGCACCTTGAAAAGAAGAGGCTGCCTGGCTACACGTAACCAGAGATCTGTACTGTAGAGTTATTTCACTCTATGAAACATGAATGGTGAAACCTGTAAAGCCAAGATGGCGACTGCTTCACATAAGTCCCGCCTGTCAATAGAAAGAACCAATCAGCATATCAGTAAAGGTGTTGAAGAGGGGAATATGGGCCTGACGTAGTCTTCTGTTAATGTGTGAGCAGATTAGTGAAGCTTCGACAACTTTAACTGGTTTCTGACTTGTGTTGTTAGGAAGGTTTTGTACAAGAAGGTTTTATATAATATAACATTTTATTGTTTTATTCTGAGTTTATTATAATAATAATAGTAATAATAATAATAATTATTATTATTATACTGTTAGTTTTATATTTTTATATATATATATATATATATATATATATATATAAAACGTCCATATTGCAACAAGCATCTCACGTTGTCATGGAAACAGCCATGAAGCAGAAAGGTGTGGTACAATCTTGGCCCCTGTTATGCGCATGCATAGTAGCCATATGAACATAAAAAATCTTATTTTTCTGTGTTATAATAATTGAAGAACAAAGGTAATGTTTACCATTTTCATCAGATTTTACCAATGATTTCAAACATGTGTTTTAGCTTGTTTTAGCTTTAGCTATTTTAGCTTCAGAGAAATAGAAGTCTCCCCATTCAAAAAGACAGGAGTTTGGTCTTGTATGGCTCAAACTATCTGTCTGGAGTCGTTACCAAAAATGGTGGAGAGTGAACAGACTTGTCTTATACTGACTTTAATGTAACTCAGAGGAAGCACATGATAGTCTTCGTCCTCTCTGCTTGTTGGCTGTATAATAGAGGAAGGACGTCTGATGGACGGGGATTGGACAGGTCCATATTAGGGACCGCTTTTAAATAAAGACGTCTGATGAATCTGTGATCAGATTTTTTTAAGGTATAGAAGGACATTTGAAGAATTTTATAATTGATTTTATGATATAATATCAGATATTTAACAGATATTATTTAATGTAAATGATTAATTTATTTTTTTAAATGATTTTTATTATTTTTATATTTATTTTATACATCATTTATTATATTCTTTACAAATTATGTTTAATAAAGTTTCTCTCTGACTGTTTTTGGGAATTCATGCATACATCTCTTTTTTTGTTGGTGTGTGTGTATGTTTCTGTATGTGTGTTTCTGTGTGTGTGTGTGTGTGTTTCTGTATGTGTGTGTGTGTGTGTGTGTGTGTGTGTGTGGGTGTTCAGAAAGAGGAGATGTGCGGTAACCTCACCCTTCAGCACCACATGTTAGAGCCGGTACAGCGGATCCCTCGTTATGAACTCCTTCTGAAAGACTACCTGCACCGGCTGCCTGAGGACGCTGAGGACTTTAAAGATGCACAAAGTGAGTCTGCGTGCGTGTGTGAGTCTGCGTGTGTGTGTGTGTGTGTGTGTGTGTGTGTGTGTGTGTGTGTGTGTGTGTGTGTGTGTCAGCGCTCTGTGTTCCTGCAGGCTCTGTAAACTGTAAACACACCTCCGACTGCTTTTAATGGTCGTAGCTGTAGCTCTGAGACGTCGGCTGCGTCTCTGTACCCAGAATGCAACGAGCCAGGCGTGTGTTACGTGCCAAATTACCTTCCATGGACAGAAGACGAGCTGCGTACTTGACCTTCATGCTGACGAGTTCAGCTTGGAACCAGCTACTAGATGCCAAAATAAGGCATATAGAGAATCTGTATCAGGGAAAATGACACAGCAGTACAGATCAGCAATACTGATTTAGGCTCTGAGTGTACAGTACACCCACAAGAGGTGTCCCAGGGGTTACATGTGGAATGGCAGAAAAACAAACCTCATACCGTTATGGAGACACCACCAGACCTGTATTTTGCAGAGACTCATCTGTACCGTTTTTTGTGCCACTTCTGTGGGTCAGCAACATGCCAGTTTTCTCCTGTTGTTCTACTATCATAATCTCAGTAATACTCCCTGAATTCGAACGTCATCTCTCTCCCTCAGAATCTTTGGAGCTGATTGCTACAGCAGCCGAGCATTCCAATGCGGCCATTAGGAAAATGGTGAGTAGATTTTCCAAAACCCGACACACACACACACACACACGCACACACACACATATCTGGACACGTGTCCATGAACCATCAGCCCTTTTTGTGAGCCGAACTCGATGACATCACCCTCCACGTCCTCTCCACACTGTTTCCCAGCACTGATGAAGTGTTTGCACTGAGAGCTCACACTGCCACTCAGCTGATACACGTTGTAATTAGAGATGGGGGGTGGGGGAGTGGGGGCATCCAGAGTCTGTCATTTAGGGCTGCTAATTACCAGTGCTTTGCTTTCATGGTCTGGGCTCTGTGATAGAAAACCACTCAGACTGGCAGCTTCAGACGTGCCACCCTGATTAAACAGAATCCTGTCTATATAACGCTTTATAAGGACGATTTTACCGCGTTAACGTGAACGGATCACCAGGATGCGAATGACCCGTCTGTGTCGTATTGTGCTTTACAAGCCGGTGTGTTTTTGTACCGTGATTTGCGTTTTTTCAGGAGCGAATGAGGAAGCTGTTGAAGGTGTACGAGCTGCTCGGGGGAGAGGAGGACATCGTGAACCCGACTAATGAGCTCATTAAGGAGGGACACATCCTCAAACTGTCGGCCAAGAACGGGACCTCGCAGGACAGATACCTCATACTGGTGAGGTGGTTTTTGTGCCAAATAACGCTGCGTTCCGAAATACCTTCCTTCTGTCTCAGCAGCTGGAAAATAACCAAACCTGGACTTTATCTCTCTCTCTGTAGTTCAATGACAGGTTGCTGTACTGTGTCCCTAAACTCAGACTGATCGGACAGAAATTTGGAGTCCGGGCTCGGATTGACGTAGACGGCATGGAGGTTCGTACTCAAACATTCATTTCAAAAAAGTGGTGAAAGGTTGAATACAATACCGCAGTCTTCTGAATCCTCGATTCTGATTGGTCAGAAAGTGTTTTATTTAAATTGTCTATTACAATCTGTAGTAATTCAAATCATGAGTTTATAATAATGTTCTAATGTGTTATCACTTCTACACTAACAATTAAACAGGGGCAATGATCAATGTTTTACATAAATGGAATAAAATACAACAATCAGCCATATCATTAACACATTTACATTTACAACATTTGGCACCACCTGCCAAAACAGCTCTGAGATCTGGGGTATCTGAGTCTTGGGTGCCCATGAACCGGTTGTCCTTCCTTGGACCACTTTTGGAAGATATTATCCACTGTATACTGGGACACACCCTATAAGACCTGATGTATTGGAGATGATCTGACCAGACTGTTACGTCTAGACGACTGGGTCAGCTCGTCTCCAAAACAGCAGGTCTTGTGGGGTGTGTCCAAGTACACAGGGGTAAATACCTACCAAAAGTGGTCCAAGGAAAGACAACCAGTGACCTGGTGACAAGGTCGTGGAGATCAGGACTCGCTGATGTGTGTGTGGGTGAAGACTGGACCGTCTGGCTCGATCCTACGGAAGCTTTACTGAAGGATCTGCTGCTAACGTCTTGGTCCCTGATACCACAGAACACCTTCAGAGGTCCTGTGCAGTCCAAACGTTGAAGAGTTTCGACAGGTGGTGTTAATGTTCTGGCTGTGTCGATGTGGTGAAGATGTCTGTAAGGAGACGATCCGAGTCTCTGGTTGCGTTTCTTTGTAACAGTCGGAAGTAAAACTGAAACTTTCCGACACAGAATGGACCTCAAGACGGAGGCGTCGAGTCTCTCAGTAACATGACAAGCTGCCTTTTTTCTTGTATTAACTTTATGAAACGACTGATTCAGTGTCTCAGAGTCCAGAAACTTTAACACTAGAGGTGTATTGACTCCTCATTGTGTTTGACAGCTGAAAGAGACGAGCAGTATGAATGTTCCACGGACGTTTCTGGTGTCAGGAAAACAGCGCTCTCTGGAACTACAGGCCAGGTGAGTCTGACACACCCTCAGCTGGAAATAACATTTCAGTCCCCTGAAACCTGCTGCTAGTTTTGTGTGTGTGGTATGTCTGTGTTAAATGCATTAATAATGAATAAAATTCCATTAAACGCTGATCGAATGACTTTTTTACAGGACTGAGGAAGAAAAGAAAGACTGGATTCAGGTGAGCACCTGATACATGTCATGTGACAGAAACGCCCCTAGTATATTTTCTGTCCTCCTGATTTTTATTTCCATGGCTCATGCTGCAGCTCCTGTTTTGTGTTTTTTTCAGGCGATCCAGGCCACCATCCAAAGGCATGAGCAGAGTGTGGAGACGTTCAGGATGTTGAACTGTTCGGTGCGTGAGGACGACTGCACACCCCCAAACTCCCCGGTGAGATGTCTTCTAATCTGCTTCTGTGCTTATAACATCATTTCATTTTATAAAATATAAAAAATATAAATAAAATTAAAGCATTTATTCAGTATAATATGATTTAGAGCTGTTTTCATGTGATTCAGTGTCACATTATATAAACAGTTCACCTCCACTGAGACTGACAGGGACAGAGGCCACGCCTACTTCACTGAGACTGACAGGGACAGAGGCCACGCCTACTTCACTG
>JAOVVF010000031.1:12632440-12653953 GCA_028565595.1 Duopalatinus emarginatus | reverse complement strand
AATGGACCACCACACACGTCCAGAGACACCAGATTATGGTTAGAGGAACACTCATCTGAGTTTGGGGATTAGTCAGTTTAATGATTACACTGAAATATTATATATTTGATTAGTTTGGATCTGGAAGCAGAACTACACTCAAACGAAGGGTTTTTTATTCTGACAACAAATGGCCAGCAGGGGGCAGTACAGTCCTGTGTGTCACTATGCAATAAGTCCAGTGCCGGTGCTCATGACATTAACAGCTCTGACCCATCACCACATTGACTCCACAAGACCTCTGAAGGTGTTCTGTTGTATCTCTGGCACCGTAGAGTTAGTAACAGTCTGTATGTCTTCCATGAGATCAGACCAGACGGTCCAGTCTTCACCCCCACACACATCACTGAGTCTCTGTCTCCATGACCCTGTCACTGGGTCACCGGTTGTCCTTCCTTGGACCAGTTTCGGTAGGTATTAACCACTGTATACTGGGACACACCCCACAAGACCTGCTGTTTTGGAGATGAGCCAGTCGTCTAGACGTCACAATCTGGTCCTTGTTAAAGTCACATGAGATCTGTTGCTATCTAATATATCACATGTCTTAACAGGTGTGATTGTAATGAGATGATGGATGTCAGTGGCTTTGTTATGTGAGCAGTTTTATAACTGATTGGTGGACATTTGGTTTAATGCAAACTTTTTTGTTTGTGTTCAGATTGAGAGACTGGTGGATTGTGTTCCTTGTTTTTGTGAAATCTCAGAGGTGTTCATGGGGTTGGGGGTGTGGGGGGTATGCACGGTTTGATGTCTGACCTCAATGTAAATTTGTGATACGTCCCATGGGGTGATGTTGTTTGCATTCCTGCGGCAGGTTGTGGTTTCTATTTAAAACAACGCCTCATTGCCCTGACATCACAGTGTGTTAGCTTTGGCCCTGTCACAGAGTCCACCTAGAGACTAGACCTGTATCTGGACCTCTGCACACTGGAGTGCTGTGTGGACGGAACTGGCCTCAAATAATCAACCCCCTGATGTTAGTAAAGGTGTGTGATCTGGAAATCAGTCTGTATTGAGAGCTTTGTTCTAATTAATGACAGGACGAAGTCATTTTAAATATGTCTGCGGATAAAAGCTCAGGATACACCGGTCGGCCAGAACAGTAAAACCACAAGGTGAAGTGGATCACACTGATCATCTTACAGTGGGATAAATTAGACAACGTTGATGCATTGGAAGCAGGAAAAATGGGCAAGCATAAAGTCTGACTAAAGTTTGGATCCAGCTGTGACGTCTAGACGACTGTCCCAACACAGCAGGTCTTGTGTGTGGTGTGTCCCAGTATACAGTGGTTAATACCTACCCTACCTGTTTAAGGAAGGACAACTGGTGAACCAGTGACAGGGTCATGTGAGACCAAGACTCGGTGATATGTGTGTGTGGGTGAAGACTGGGCCATCTGGTCCGATCCCAGTCAATGTTATGGCTGATGTATTTACATAACAATACTCTGATGAATAATCTGAGGAATAAGGTGGAACACAGGGCTGCTCAATCCTGGTTCTGGAGATGTACCACCCTGAAGAGTTCCGATCCAACACACCTGACTCTAATGTTCAGTTGCTCCTTCATTCAGACCTTCATTACCTAGATCAGGTGTGGTAGATTCAGGTTGGTAGCTCTCCAGGACCAGGATTGAGCAGCCCTGGTGTAACAGTACTGATCCGATTTTATTTCATACCACTTTTTTCCCCCTCCCTTTTGTTAATTAAATAAGAAGAAGAAGAACCGCCCTGCCCCCACCCAAACTTTAACATTATGTCCACCTGTAATGCAGTTTGCTTCACCTGGGTTTTAAAACAGCTCCAAGTTTGTCATATAACTTTGCAAATCCTTGCTTGCTTCTGAAACTTGCTTCTGTAATTCCTTGTGACTGACATAAATAATCCTCTCTCGGGATCATCTGAAAGGAAAGGAAGTGCCTTCTCATGCTAATTGGTTCTGATGCTCTGAAACGAATGCCGCCGGCTGCAGTGGCGTCCTTCAGCCATGAAAAATGTGCAGCTCGGCAGGTTTTCTGCTGGGTCAGTCCTCCTTTCTCTGTCCTGATGTGTTCAGTAAACTGTATAAATGCAGCACTTTATTAGCTTTGTAAAATATCCAGTATCCACCACCGGTCTGAAGGTCTCCTGAACTGTTGTCACACCTGATTCAACTTACAAATTGGGCTTAATAAGCAGCAGCCGGGCTGAATCAGCTTTAAGCAGAGAGAAAGCATCTCTTTGTCCCAGTTAACACAGAGGTCTTGTGGTGCCTTGATGGTGGTGTTAATGTTACGGCTGATCAGTATATTTACCTAACAATACATTTATATCTGATGATATTAATTTTGTATCTGGTCAAATGAAATATCATCTCTCCTGATGTTATAATGCAGCACACATACAGAAGTGTGTCTGTTTTGTAGCCCTGTGCACCCGTCAGCTTCCTGATTTATGCCCAACTGCAGCAGTTGAGATTGGCGTAATGTTGGTAAAGCTGTTTCCTGTCTGTGAAGACCCGTAGTGACGGTGGTGCTTTGAAGCCCTGCACCGGGTGGAGCTCAGGGTCTTATCCTTTCACCCCAAACACTGTCATCTCAGTCACTTCCTCCACTTCCTGTTTGGCACATTTCTACAATAAACATAGCTTTCCTGCCCATCTCCGGCCCAAACCGGGACCCCATGCACGTTAAAAACACAACCTTCTGCCTGGGGGGTTCACACTAGATTCCAGTGTATGCTCTGCATGATCACAGGAGCCTGGATGGAAAGAATAGAGTATTAATAAGCAGTATAAACCTTTTTTTTTCCGATTGGGCAGTGCTGAAGCCGCGTTTTTGCATTCTGCTTTTAGACAATAGGCAAATAAAATTCCAGCTGCATCACACCCTGTTCTTTTTGGTGGTAACCGCCTGCTTTTGTTGCCCCTTTATGGCTGTTTCTACTCTCCGGAACTGTGCGTTTGATGTTTCTGTTCTGTGAGAACTGTGTTGAGTGAGTCACGGTCTCTTCCTTTCCGAGCCAGTCTGCCAGCTCGCTCAGAGGTCACGGCCCAAATGGACCAGAGCAAAAACCTCAGGACCTTGCGAGAGACTGAAGCGTGGCCCACTTCCTGCCTCGGGTTGTTTCAGCACAAATCAGGATCTCTGTCTCATGAAACTTGTATTTTTCCCTCGAGACTGTTTCACCATCGTTTAAAAATATCCACTTATTCCAAACAACTGTAGTGTATGTGGGACGAATGTCATTAAAGCCACAGTTTGAAAGTTTTTACAAAAATACAAGTAAATTTCAGTAATGGATCAGAGTGCTGTGTATCAGCTGATAACAGCCACTCATCCAGCTGTGTCCAGAGGGAAGATCTTTCTCGTCAGTCTACACCACATGTATCACCTGGTATAGTCTATGGGATTGTAATAAACATCAATGCAGTACTAATGCAGCACTTCAGGTTCGTACTGGCCCTGATACAGATGTTCCAGACTGATTCATGCACAGTATGTTAGACTCTACATCACACTCTTGACTTTCTAGTATCTGGACAATAGTAGTATTTCAAACGGCAACATTTAGCATAAAATGAAAGACAAGTGCTCCTGCAGAAAGTTACAGACTCCCCAGAAACGCACAAACCCAAAACTTAGCATGGAAGATCCAAACATCATTTTCCAGACGTTTAATACATCATTCCGATATTAGCAGTGCACCAAGTCTAAGTAAAAACTAAGTACTTGTACAAAAGTGACCAGTTCATAGAAAGGTTCATCATTTTACACATAGCTCCATAGCTAATTTCCAAAACTTCCTGTTTTGCTTCTGCTCCAGTTCCGTTATGAACCTGCCTTCTGACCTTCTCTGTAATTACACACAGATCAGTCACCCTTCTTGTCCTTCCATGGACCAATTTTGGTAGGTATTAACCACAGTATACTAGGACACACCGCACAAGACCTGCTGTTTTGGAGACGATCTGACCCAGTCAGCTAGACATCACAATTTAGTCCTTGTCAAAGACACCTACTAACTTCAAGAACTGAGTGTTCACTTTCTGCCTAATGTATCCCACCGCTTGACAGATGCCATGGTAACTAGATAATCTGATACAATTTACTCTGAACAAAGGACCAAACTGTGACGTCTAGACGACTGGGTTGTGGGGCGTGTCCCAGTATACAGTGGTTAGCAGCTACTAAAAGTGGTCCTAGAAAGGACAACCAGTGGACCAGTGACAGGGTCACTCACATGTGTAGGGTGTTTAAGGCTCGATTGGGTCTGATCTCATCAAAGATACAAAAGGATTCGCTCCTAATGTCTTGATGTCAGATACCACAGAACACCTTCAGCTGTCTTGTGGAGTTCATGTCTCAGAGGGTCAGAGCTGTTATGGCTGATCGGTGTATCTATTAATCTGTATTTACCTTTTTCCTTATCTTAGCTCTTAGTTTTTCCTGCTTTGTATTTGCTCTGCTTGTGTTTTTGGGTCAGAAATATAAATTTACCACTGCATGTTAACTTTAGTTAAGGGATATGGACCTAATTTTGTCCTACCCACAGTTTAGTGCAGATGTTTATGGAGCCTTACTTTATATTCCAGTCCCTTATGAGTCCGTTTGTGTTCCTCACTTATCACCTTTCTTGAAGTGTGAAGAACTTCATACCAGACTTAAGAGGGACATTTAACCTCCACACCAACCTTCTCTTTTTTTTTCTCTATGCAGCGCAGTGCCCGGTGCCCAAACCTGAGCCTACTTTAGGGCTTGAGGACGACTGTGAAATTCTACAAGTCCAGATGAATATGCAGATTCAGGGACCAGGCTATTTTCACACTAGTTTCAGTTCTAGATTTACCAAGCTTGCTGGTCATCCGCACAGACAGTCCAATGCTTCAGATTTAGAGTAAAAATGTAGATATGAGGAGTAAAAGAAAAGACCAATGATTATTATTTAGGTTCAGTGCTGAGCTTATTGAGCAAAAAGGAGGGTAGGGTTATGAAAACAAAGGCCTCTTTACTTCTTACGCACAGTAAAAAATACAGTCACCACAAATCATAAGTTAATCACGAGCTAATGCAGTGCTCAGACAGATTACTTTGAGTGCAAGTATCGTTACACAATTCATGTGAGTCATCGTCAGATCTCTGATAAAAATTCAAAGAGCAGTTGCAGAAATGCTTGATCTTTGTTGAGATCTTGTCTACTTCGGAGTGAGGCTGATTCCTTAACACCTTTGAATGACTTTTCTTTGACCACAATCCTACATTTACTCACTGTTGGCAAGTACAAGTGCAAATGTGTTCTAGAAAAAGCTGAACTGCCAAACGTATGCAAAAAGGCACAGTTTGAAGCTATAACAATAAAAGACAATCCAGTAGTGGCCATGCATCTGAATATTAAGCCTTTAAATACAGTAAGTCCTTTCGCTTCACATATCCTAACACGTCTTGTACTTCACGTAATGACATCATCATCATTATCATCATCATCATCATCATGATCTTTGCTTTGTGTGTGTGCGATTTCAATTCAGGGATTCATGTCTCATACAGCAGTCACACCTTGATCCCAGTCCTCTCACTAGCTTACAGAATAAACAAGGCATGCGACCTCCATGACAACAAACCTTTTTTCGCAACACACTGGTGTGATGCCACATTCCGCATCATCTCTGTAAGTGTACTAACATCTTCTTCATCGGCTATCGGCTTTCTAAGTGGGGTAGCAGATAGAGCAGCACTCTAGACAGATCTCCAGGCAGTCGGAGGATTGGCAGCAGTCCTCCAGGATGGCACAGTCTAGCACAGCGTCGCACGGGTCCCCAGAGCAACATGCCAGGCCTCCGCACACCTCTCCGCAACAGCACAAGGCGTCGCATTCCATTCCGCAGGCCAGACACTGGGCCATGGCTGAGCACATGGGCAGCAGCTCGCAGAACAGACAGGCCAGGACACAGTGCACACAGCAGTCTGCACACACACACACACACACACACACACACACACACTTGTCTGAGAACAACAGCAAGTATTCAAAACATGGAATGCTGAGATGACTGTAAAAATCCATGTCTCCTTGACCTTTGGGTTTTGACACAGCATTAGTGTTGAAACTACCAACTGTGGATACTGTGGATTAGCCAAATGTTATTTAGACTGAAACGGATCACCAGGTAGGGATGTGCTATCGAAAGGAAATGTCTACCAGGCAGCATGAGGTACAAAGATAAGGCCACAGGCCCAGTGTAGCTGACAGATAAGACCAGTGCTTATTTACTGTTAACTCTATGGGTGAGGCCTGTCTCTGCATGGGCTCTGTGGCCGATATAAACACAGGCTCTGGATGGCTTGTGCGTTGCGATTCCAGTTGAGAGCTACGCTATGTGACCGAAAGTATGTGAACACCTGACCTTTACACCTAAATGTAGTTTCGAAGCACACAATGGTGCAGAATGTGTTTGTATCCTGTAATATTACACTTTCATTTTACTGAAACTAAGGCTCCAATGCCCCTGTGCACAAACCGAGCTCCGTGAAGACACAGATTACCAAGTGTTGGTGGTGTGGAGCCCTGACCTCCACCTCACTGAAATAGGATGCTGTCTGGTCTCCTGGCTGAATGCACAAATCCCCACTACAACGCTCCAGAATCTGTTGGAAAGCCTTTCCAGAAGAGTAAAGTGTATTATAACAGTAAAGGATGAGTCAGTCTGGAATAGGATATTCAACAATCATATATAGGTTTGTGATGATTGGGTGTCCACATACTTTTGGCCATAGAGTGTGACTATAGCCTTGTATGCTGAGCTTGTTGTATCCAAATCAGGGTTCTCAAAATCCAGTGCATGAAGGTAAATAATCAGTCACAAACCTCAATGAAAACTAACACTAGAGGGCAGTGAACACACTTGCCTAGAGTGGAGGGCAACCCTATCCATGGCACCCAGAGAGCAGTTGGAGGTTAGGTGCTTTGCTCAAGGGTACTTTATTCATGTCAAAACAGGGACCTTTGGTCACAAGTCTGGTTTCTTGACCACAAGCCTATCTACTGCCCTTTTTCTCTTCTGTCTGTTCTTATAATTTAATTAATAATGTAATTGAACCTGACAATCCCTGACTGGGTGACATCAGGGCAATTGCCCCACATTTGCTTAAAAAAACTCTCACTCTGTGTTTGTATGGAATATTTACCATCTCCGGTAGCATCTTGAATCTGACCAGCACTTTTTTTCAGGCTCTGCTGGCTTTTGGAGGTGGAGGGAGGACGCTTTTTGTGGAGGTTTTTGTTATGCCCGTTGGAGTTGGGTATGTGTGTGGAATCAGGTGCTGATCGACGTGTAGAGGCGGTAGGTGGTGTGCAGATGGGTGGAGATCTGTTAGAGGCAGTGTCTGGAGGAGTGAGGCCATTGAGAGGGCTGGGAGTCTCTGAAATAGACAAAAATTTTATTAGGGACATGTCACTTCCTCTCATGATGACTTACTCAGCTAATCTGCAGCATCTCGCTGACTCTATTTAGTTAAGCGAATGACTGTGAGATTCACATGAGGGAGTGATGTCTGAAAACTGACTCACTTGTTTACATGCGGCTCGCTTCTCTAATAATCAACTAAAAATTAAAAAAATAAATGCAATACAATTGCAGAGCAAAAAAAAAATCTGTTAGGATATTCATGTTACAGATTTTTAAAGATTTACATAATTATAATTTATGTTATTGAGAAGGTACAGGAGGCCAAAATCTCAGGCTTCTGGTGACCTAATGTTAATGGCTGTTGTTGTATTGCTGTCATGCAAATAAATTTGGTTTGAATAGGTGTCATGGGATAGCAGCAGGTAAATTGATAAAGTGGTGTAAAGTGGTGTGTTCTCATGGGTTGGGTCCAAGAGTCTGCCTAAACACGTTTTACTGCTTGGTGATCATTTGCAGCCCTTCATGAACTTCATGGACCTCCACAATAATGTGATCTTATCCAGCAGAATAATGCACTGTGTCACTGGGCCCAAGTTGTCCAGAATTGGTTCGAGGAGCATTCTAAAGAGTTCTGAGGAATGGTTTGGCCTGCATGTCCACCTGACAAAAGCTCAATCAAGCATTTATAAGATGTGGGTCAGTTTGCACTGGAGATCTTGTACCTACAAATACCACTGAGCTGTGAGACAGCATTGCTCAACATTCTTCTAGACGTCTTCCTTCCACTTGGAATCAATGCCATGTCGAGTTGCTGCATTAGGCTGGGCTAGTGGGTGTCCTACGTGATAGCAGTTCCTGTCCCATTTCTTTTGATACCAGTATATAAACATGGATATTTGACAGAGATCATTTGGAATCCAAACCTAGAATGAATTTATCCAGAAAAAAAACTCTACGTAAACACAGAAACCCTAGAGAAACCTCTGAAGATGCTTCCAAGTTCACTGTTTACCTTTGTCGAGTTTGCGCATTGGTACATGGTTAGGAAGAAGTAAAGCGTCCTCATTGGTGATTACGATGTCTGTTAAAGAGTTGTTACTTCCTGCATAACCTGTTCCACTGACACATGCAAACTTTGTCGAAAGAGGATCTGTCGATAAAAATTAAAAAAGAAACAATCTTTCAGATTTAGGAACTATTAGTAAATTAATGAATCATTTTCCCTCATTTTTCAAAAATACCTCAAAAACTATAAACCCATTTTCTGTTAAAATAAACAGAAATATTCACACTAGCTTACAAGCCCAATGTGCAGTACCATTAGCAGTGATCACAGCCTTGAGTCTTTTGACTATTAAGTGTTTCTTGTGCATGGGGCAGTAGTAATGTTGGGGGTTTGAGCCTGGGCACCAGGCTGCCACTGATGGGCCCTGTCACGCCAGTCCAGTGCCTAAACCTGATCTTGCGTAAACCCTGTGTTAGATCAAATAAGGTTGTGGATGATCTGCTCCGGTGACCAGAAAAAAAAGGGAGCAGCCAATTTCTCTCTTGGGAGCTGGGGAGTCTTACTGTACCACTGTTTTCCAGATTTAAAACTGGGACCCAATTGGGCCATTCAGTCACGTTCACATTCCGTCTTGTCTGTGTTTTGTGGACCATTATTGTGTTAAGAGGTAAACCTTCAGTTCAATCTAAGTTTCTGCTCCGCAACATGATGCTGCCGCCATCTTGTTGACAGAACTGGCCAGGAGTGTCTGATTTATAAGAATATAAGCTAAGTCTTTTTCTTCATACTACAGGATTTGGTTTCTTGTAGCCTGAGAGTTCTTAAGTTCCTAATGGTCAATCTTTTAATGAAGAGTGGCTTTCATCTACTCACACACCATAAATGCTGAATTGGTAGAGAGCAGCTAGTTGTATTTTATTTTTTTCTGGCAGGTTCTTCTATCCCCATTCAGGACCTCTTGAGTTTGTCAGAGTGACCTCCAAATTCCTGGTCACCTCCCTGATTAAAGCTATTTTTCCTTGTTTTTGCAAAGTTTGACTCATGTCCTGACTTGGAAATAACCTTTGTGGTTCTTCTCTTCTTTCTTTGAACAATTATGTCAGAAACTCCTTGAATATATACTGTCTGTTTTTAGCTCTGCTTCACAATGCCAGTTCTGAGCCTCTGCTTTGTTATTATGGATTTTATTTCCCTGCAGCAATTAAAGGCTGTAACACAAAGGAACGTCGGTCAAAACCATTACTGACCTGTCTGTTGTGTGTTGTCTTGTGCCTCCACTTTGCTCTCGGGCTGGATGAGATGGTTCCTGTGGGTTGGATCCTTACCGCTGTGCTCCTGGACATCCATGGCCTCCGTCTCCGTACGAGGCTCCTAATGATAACTCTGATTCCATGGCGGGAATCAGATGAAGACGATGTAATGGATGTACACATTAACAAGTAATTGTTACTGTTAACACATTGCCAAATTGTTGATCTCAGAACAATCTCAGATTATGATGAAAGCGAGTTGCTCTGGAATAAAAATTCTTATATAACTTTAAATTTTAAAGTTATACCAATAATTAAATAATTATATAGCTTATATAACACACCTTGTTGCTGATAAACCTTGCCCAAATTATTGTGTTTAGTAAAAGGCTTAGAATTTATAAATATACATAATTACACTCTGCCCCTTTTATGTCCTGATAAAAAAGCTACCAAGCTGGGGGGTCTCATTCTTGTTTCAGACAGGTGAAGTGAATAACACTGATAATCTCATTACAGTGGCACCTGTCTATAAGTGGGACATGTTAGGCAGCAAGTGTGCAGGTCAGTTCTTGAAGCTGATGTGTTGCAGACAGGAAAAATGAGAAAGCATATAAATTTAAGTGACTTTGACCAGGACCAAATTGTGAAGTCTAGATGACTGGGTCAGGTCATTTCCAAAACAACACGTCTTATGGGGTGTGTCCCAGTACACAGTGGTGAGCACCTACCAAAAGTAGTCCAAGGAAAGACAGCAACAGGCACCCAAGACTCACTTTTGTGTTTGGGACGAAGTCTAGACTGTCTGGTCCGATCCCACAGACGATTCAGAAAAGGATCTATTGGTAATGCCTTGGTGCCAGATACCACAGAACACCTTCAGAGGTCTTGTAGAGTCTGGGTCAGATGTGGTGATCTCTGTCTTAACTAAACTCCATTCTTAAGATCAATCCCCATGTTTGCACTGGTTTATTTATCGAGACTTGATGCACCTTCTATATTATTAAGTGAAATAGTAAACTAAGAAGTTACACAGAAAATTAAATTACACTGTTGAAATTAATTCACCGCAGCATTAATATGCTCTGAAAGTTTGTAATTATTAAACCCTGTGTTGTTTTTGCAAATAGAGACAAACCCAATCCAGTCGTTTGCCATGTTTTGGTATAATTTAGCTAAGACCAAAACCTTATTCATCATTTACAGCAAATCGACACTGCCTAAAATAGTACAGTAAAGAGAGACGGACTCTGGGATTCACAAGGAGGAAAATTTCCCATATAAATAACCCATATAAAACCAAGTGACACACAGACAGGTCTTAATAACCTTATGAGGACTTTCTACTGACATTATTCTACTGACTATCTATTAACATTATTATTGGCCTTAAGTTAATAAGTTAGCTGAGGTTAGTATTCTTAACTAGAGTAACCTAAAGAAAGCCATTCTTTGTTTTGTTTTGTTTGATAAAAGGTGGTGTTGTTTTTGTGAGGACCTGCCAAATGTCCCCAAAAGCTGAAAACAAATTCCCATCCATGTGTTCTGGTCCTCAGTAACACATAAAAACATCACACACACCCACAGAGAGAGAGAGAAAGAGAGAGAGAGAGAGAGAGAGAGAGAGAGAGAGAGAGAGAGATCCATAACCTTTATGTCTTATAGATTTGAGAAAAAGTAATTTTTAAGATGAATATGGTTATTTTTAAGTGATTTTCTGCTTTGTATCACTGTGTGTAAGCCAGTAACTAAATATTAAAAGAGAACAACAGTGTGTCTTTCTGGATGATAATAAATTAGTCAAAAGTTTTAAAAAATAATAAATAAGTAAGTATAGAAATAAATCATTTCTCTTACCGCCTCTTGTACAGTTCCAGTCTCTCACTCTTAATTACCTCAGATTTTTAAATTAAAGTAACGGTTATTTTCGTTACTGTTTAAATTCCCACACGCTCGTGCAGCTCTCTGTGAGAGCGCGAGCTCCGCGTTGCCAGATTGGTGTTGAAGTCTCATCGTGTCATAAGGCTCTGGATATTACGATCATTGAACAAATGGGCGTGGCCACGCTAGATTCAGCCAACCATTACAGAGTAATACTAATGTCAGTCAACGTTTTTAGTGGGTGGGACAAAGATAAAGCTGAGGTCTGTCTGGCTGTGAGGTTATTACGTTAGAGTTGTATGACTAAGCAATAAAATGTATTGGGGTTTTTTTCTTTCGCATACCCACCAATCACCAGCAGTAAAGATGCATTTCGACTTTAAAAGCAGTGCCTGGCTTGTGGTATCTCACCGTCATGTTGTGGTGTCGGCATGAAAGAGGCTCGACAATGCACGTGCTCTTTTATTGGCAACTGATATTACTATTGGCAACTGACGTCTAAAGCACGAACACTAGCTTGGAGGTTAGCTATAAGACTGGTTCAATAAGGGAAAACTGTCTCTAACACATCCCACTGTTCCCAAGCAGCACAAGGTTACACTAAAAATACCAAAATACATTAGCTTCATTTTATTTTTATCCAGCTGAATAGAAAACTAGCTATATGTGTGCATCAGGACTGGGTTCCTGGAGTTGGAATAAGCAGGTGATCAAAAGAACGTCCATCATTTATTTATGTAAATGCTTTGTTCCTGAAAGGTTTACTGGGGTTTACCTTTTTTCATATTTTGGAAGTAGGAGTGAATGAGGGTGTTAGAATAACATGGGCAGGTACATCTAACAAGAAGTAACGTGTAATAACGGTACCTGAACTCACATAATATATAGGGTTCAACTCTCAATTCCAAATATCAATCCCAAACTATGCTTCAGTCTTTATTTTTACTACTGGAAAATTTACAGGTCAGTAGCCACTTGACTTTATTAATACACTCTCAAGCGACTTAGTTGCAGTTCCCGAAAATGTCCCCGTTAGCAAACGAGTCATGGCCCAGATCTGGTCAACACTTTTATACATACCGCAATAAAATGATGGCAATGACTTCATCTGAATCTGGGTACCAGAACTCAGCCTTCATTAAACCATGTCAAACCATGGCTGCTAAAGCTGGGCCAGTTTGGCTCCCAATATACCTGCTATTGCCATACCTGGACTATAAGTGCCTAAACTGGGTCATATTCACCACTGACTGAAATCTCACTTGACACCAACTGTCAGTGACACATACACTATATGGCCAAAGGTATGTGGACACCTGATCACACTCATGTGGTTCTTTCCCGAACAAAAGGTTGAAAGCACACAGTTGTATAGAATGACTTTTGCTTTAGCATTACAACATAAATTTTCAAAACCGATGTGTGTGTGTGTGTGTGTGTATAGTGTGTGTGTATATATATATATATATATATATATAGTGGAATAAAAGTGTGCTGGTGTGAGTTTGCGTTTCTATCCTCATAGGCAAAAAAAATCGCGGAACAATATTAAGATAAAAATATATATTTATGTACTAAGTATAGCACATCTGCCCCAGGCACTGTTGGGTTCCTCTCAGCACAAATAAAACTATTCTGACATGTTGAAAACCGCAGGATCTGGCAACACATGAGCAGCTGTAACGCGCGTGCTAAAGTCCGCGCGCTCTTCCTTCCTCTCCAGCTGAATCCATATCCACACCAAAACCTCATTATTAAAACCTATTATTAATCATTATTATTGTTTATTTCAGCTATTTTATTAACAGATTAAATAAGATTAAATAATAAATAGGTAAGAATAACGTGGCATAATTACAAAATTTATATTTATCAGGTTATTTCAGAATAGATTAATTATAAAAAGTCCTGACAAAAAGTTTTTCTCCATATAATTTTACATAATATCATTTAATTTATATTAAGCATTTTTTTATTTAGAAATTGTATTGCAAAATTATTTAAAATGGTATATTGTAGTGTTTATGATTAACAGCTGCGCGTGCCAGGTAACAAACATAACATAGTTCATATATTTTTTAATATAAAATGATTATTATAATTGCTGTATTACAACAACAACAACAATTTTTAATTATTATTATTATTATTATTATTATTATTATTATTATTGATATTATTGATATAAAAAATATTTTTTATTGCTGTACTACAACAGCAATAATAATAATAATAATAATAATAATAATAATAATATTTTAGAAATACTTATTTTGTGACTTACTGAGGTTTTTTTATACAGCTGAGGTGTGTTTGATACAGATGTCAGTTTTGCATTTTTGTATTAATATAAAATATAGGTTATATAAACACGTGAACAATTATTTTTTATATTTATGTTCACATTTAAATGTATATTTATAAAATTCTTTTTTGCCTGTATTTGTGACCTATTTGTCTTTTTTAATACGACTTTTTGTGTGTCTTTAAACATTTGTACAAAAAGTTAATCGACTTTTAATACATTTTCCTATTCTGCCGCCGGATCAATCTGCGCATGCGCGTTAATCTCAACCCCGGAAGTGGATCTCCTGAGTCTCTGTGTGAGAAAATGTCCTGTGTGGTGTTTGTCTGCAGTTCATAAAGACTTTATTTACCATGATTAAACACGTTTTCCTCACAGGTTCTCCAGGTAGAACTAATTTACTTCGACACTGTATTCATCATTCTGTTAGAAATCTTTTTAAACACTTACTCAGTGCATGTTAAATACACGTAGAAGCAGTTAATAAATGCCTTCAAAATGAAAACTGGTGTTTCATATATATATGTGTGTATGTGTGTATGTGTGTGTGTGTGTGTGTGTGTGTGTGTGTGTGTGTGTGTGCCAGTGAGAATATATCTAGAATAAAAATACTAAATATATAAATATATCTTTTATTTAAATATATATTTAAATAAGTATTCTCATTTAAATTTTATATTTGCTCATTTTCTGGACAGCAGTTTATTTGTTGTGATGATTCATCCTGTACTAATGTTGTGTTCATCCAATTAAATGCTCTCTAAAGCGCCTATGTCCCACCCCCATGGGGGCGTGTCTGCACTACACGCTTGATCGATCGTTCAGGAACCTGTTGTAGGAGATGTCAAAATAGGCAGAAGAATATAAAACATTTCTGACGTACTAGACTTTATGTGGGGTGTCCCATACGCCACATGGCTGATCTTTGATTATGTACACGGATAATCATGTGATTATTATTTGTTTATTGTTGATCTTCACGTCCCATTCCTTTGTTCCAGATGCTCATGTTTGGTTCTGATGCTGTAAAAGTTCTGGAGAGGGCAAAATTACAGCAAACATAGTTAATTTGTGTGTATTTGCCTGTGCGTCTTCCTGCACACTATTAACCTTTCCAAATATATTCATTGGAGAAACATGGTTGGATTTTATTTATCTGATTGGAAGTCTTTCATTTCTATCAAGTTGCTTAAATTATAATATTTATATAACTTTCTACCTCTCAGACACACAGAACCACTCCAGAATGTCTGGCATCTCATTGTCTAGGATATCATTCATATTAAAGTCACATGGATGAAGATGACAGTGAGAAATCTCGTTTAAATCTTTGTGGTCAACTATTTCAATGCGCCGTCATTCTGACTTCCTGTTTCAGGAAGGAATTACATCACCGTACAGAATCACTTCACAGCTCTCGAATCATTTCACAAGAACATTCATACATTAGCTGCAAACTAATATTATTACTGTTTATAAAAGATTTTCTTTTGGTTTTGTCCTGTGCAGGAGTGGGGAAAACTACACTAGTCCAGAAGGTATGGGAGGCGATAAGTTCAGCAGGTGTGAGCATCCATGGCTTCTGTACAGAGGAGGTCAGAGAACACGGGAGGAGAGTGGGATTTGATGTCGTCACAGTAAACGGCCAGAGAGGAATCCTGGCCCGGGTCGGGTATTTAAAACTAATTGCCTTCTGTACATTAAATGATCCAGCATGTGGTAGTCCTGTGTAGCACTCTTAACAAGCTTTATCTCTCTCTTTATATTAGACCTACAGCCACATCTGGCAGACGGGAATATACCGTGGGCCAGTATGTTGTGGATCTGCCCTCATTTGAGAGTCTTGCGTTGCCAATTTTTCGAAATGTAAGTCTTTATCTCATACATATACACAAAGACATACATACATACATAACTCAGATTATTAGATTACTAAGAGTATCTCATTACGACGACGCCTTACTCTTAAAGTTAATGTCTTGAAAGCAGAAAAATGGGCAGAAAGCATAAGGATCTGGTTGACACTGACAAAAACCAAATCATGATGTCTAGACTACTGGATCAGATCATCTCCAAAACAGCAGGTCTTGTAGGGTGTGCCCCAGTATACAGTGGTTAATATCTACCAAAAGTGGTCGAAGGAAGGACAACTGGTGAACCAATTACAGGGTGATGAGAGACCAAGACTCACTGGTGTGCGATGAGGTGCAGACTAGACCGTCTGGTCTGATCCGACAGAAGGAACTGTTACTTATGTCTTCGTGCCAGACACCACAGAACCTTCAGAAGTCTTGTGGAGTCCATCATGGGTCAGAGCTGTTGTGGTGGCTGTACAGGTCGTGTTAATGTTGTGGCTGTTATACTGGTGTATAGAAAGTGGTAAAAGTGTAAACAGTCATAATGTAAACAAGAAGAGTAATGGAGCAAGTATATGATGTATGTATTTATTTATTTATTTATTTGGAGTGGCTGGCATCAGCAGAATCTTGCAGCCGTAACTGATCCATTAATTGTTTAATATTAAACTATTATTTCTGTTTTTCCTCCACAGTCAATGTTACACCTGGTTCTGATGCACCAGGAGTCAAAATGTATCTCAGTCTCTCTAATCCTGATGGTTCTTAATGTTCCTCCACAGGTCAGCGATGGAAGCAGGAAGGTGTTTGTTATAGACGAGATTGGGAAGATGGAGCTCTTCAGTCAGGCGTTTATCCGAGCAGTGAGACAGACTCTGGACAGCAGGGACTGCATCGTCTTGGGAACAATCCCTCTTCCTAAAGGAAAACCCCTGGGATTAGTGGAGGAGATCCGAGCAAGAAAGGATGTCAAGGTCTTTATGGTGAGCATATGTGGATTATTAAATGAGTGCTAATGTTATGGCTGATCAGTGTAAATTGAAAATTAATTAGCATTTTATTTCTCTGCCTGACAGGTTACAAAAGAGAACAGAAACGCAATTGTGAATGAGATTGTTACTGCAGTAAAGGAATGTCTAAAATAAAGGTCTCTTTGAAGAGAAGAGGAACAGGGAGAAAAAACTCGAGACAAACCTGTGTGACGAGTCTGACAGTCGATTCGTCTCAGTACTGTCAGTACGAGTGCTGAGAGGATTCTGTCTTTCCTTATGTTGATTCTGTAACTAGACTGTTTGTGTTGGAGGACATGAACGTCCTTCGTGTTATTGAATGCTGTGGAAAAGCCTGCACGTTTCTGCCTGTTTGGGGTTGAGTACTCCTCAGCATTTCACATTACTGAATTTGATCTGAGTTCTCATGGCAGCTGTGACGGAGAACAGCTGTTCCGATTTTCATGAAATTCTTCATTTGTTTTTTTTAATGAGCTTTATTCATTAAACAGCATCAGATGATGTGATGTGATGTGAATGTTTTTTTTCTCTTTAGAGAGAAAGAGATATTATTATATATGCCTGCAATCTGGCTAAATAAATGAATGAATAAATAAATAAATAAATACTACACAGGCCAACATAAGAGTCTGACAATGCTAATACTGTCTTTACATGGCAGTGAAGAACCCCTTATTGTAAACTGTTCATTAAAATTCAGCAAATGAAAGTAAAAGTGAAGTGATTGACCTACTGTGCTTGCACATAGAGAAATCTGACCTCCACATTTAACTTTAACTACCCTTGTGGGAATTAAAGCTGAATCTTTATTACAAAAGCATTTTTGACTTTTTAAAAACATATAATAATAATTATAATAATAATAATAATAATGTTTTTTGTAATTATTTGTATTATGACTGAAAGTGAAGTGAAAATATTCACCTACTGTTCTTGCACACAGAGGAATGTGACCTCTGCTTTTAACCCGTACATGCAGTGAAACACACAACAAATACACAGCAGCTGTGGTCTCCTGACCAGAAGGTCCTGGGTTCAATCCCCAAACTGGGCAAGATACATAAACAAAGCACCGAACTCTCCCAACTGCTTCCCAGGTGTCGTGGTTTGGGGCTGCCCCCGCTCCGGACAAGTTTGTTCACTGCCCCCTAGTGTTTACTGGTGTGTGTGTGTGTGTTTAACTGCACGGATGGGTTAAATGCGGAGGTCACATTCCTCTGTGCAAACACAGTAGGCACTTTCACTTCACTTTCACTAAACACTAGGGGGCTGTGAACAAACTTAACCCAAACCACGGCACCTGGGGAGCAGTTGGGAAAGTTCGGTGCTTTGTTCAAGCCCTTGTGCCTTGCACAAGACTAACCACAAGGCCACAGCTGGCCCACTGTTATATTAATATGTTATATTGTTGTTCTTGCTAATAATAATAATAATTATTATTATTATTATTATTGTTATTATTATTATTATTATTATTATTATACCTTGATCTCTCTTTTATCAGGATTTACACTTATTTAGAGACATTGAGAATAACAAGTCACAATTTTGTTAAATTCCAGACATTAAAACATCTAAAAGAAAGCAGCTTTGGACAGACATTTAAATATACTTGAATTAAATTAAATTAAATTAAATTAAATTAATAGAGTAATAATTTCCCTATATAGAAAAGAATTACACAACGCGATTCCAGGCTCATCCAGTAGGCGGCGCTGTCACGTCATCAGGTAACACCGAGGACGACGATGACGAAGAAGAAGAAGCATCCCGGAAGCGGAAGTAGGTGGATTTTTTTTTCACCGCGATCTGTTGTGTAAACATAATGGAGTGAGGCCTGGATTAAAGAAAAACAATCGTGTGTTGTAAATTTTAACATTTTTAAACTTTGTTTAGTTTTCTCGGGTGTTTATTTGGGATTTTAAATCTTTAATGAAGTAAAAATGGTGAGTAATGAGCTTGTTGTTAGCACTGAGCTACACTCACGGCAAGAAGTCTGAATTCTCTTTTTAAATAGTGAAGGATAATAAAAATGCTATTATTTATTTATTACACAGGTTTATATCTTACATTGTATATAATATGTGTAGTCTAGAATAGCTATCAGGTGTTTATTGTACATGTTTCAGGTCAGTGTGTGTGTAACTGAACAGAAAGCAGAAACAAAACAACAGACCAACGTTTAAATACAGAATTAAACTTCATTTAGTGTCTAAATAAATTATTCAACATGAGAAATGAAGTTAAACAACAATGAAAAGTATATGACTTCCTGATTGAGAGTGTTTTCTGTGCCCATGCTGATCCAGTTCCCTGATCCTCCTCTGTCTCTCCTCCACCAGGACAGTGAGACCTCCGAGGTTGACCTGCATTCGGGACCAGAGATGAACATGACCCAGGGCAACGCTCCAGTCTACTGCATCTGTCGCAGACCAGACATCAACTGCTTCATGATGTAAGATGTCTAAACCCAACACAGCTTGGTAGACGTTTCCCAAATCCAAAGCATGGATTTGGATCATGTGTGACACTGGTATCAGTGTCCAGACAATAATGTACAGTGTGTCTGTGTTTTTGTCAGTCAACATATTCATCATCATTTTTTTAAGTATCCATTTTAGTGGAGAACAATAAAACATTATTATTATTATTATTAAAAAGAAAAGAAAAGTAAAACCTGACCCAATAACAGTCCACTGTTGGGGGGCCAGTCCTGGCTTCACTTCACTAGCATCACGTTGGTAGATCCCTAGTAGCTAATCAAGCAGCTGTTAGGATGCTCATAATGCACTATTTTGTCATTCACTCTTTTATCATACAGCGGTTGTGACAACTGCAGTGAGTGGTTTCATGGCGACTGCATTAATATATCCGAGAAGATGGCAAAATCCATTAGGGTGTGGTACTGTGAAAAATGTCGCAGTGAGTATCTGCTGGTGGAGCTCATTTTAGACTTTTGCATCTTGGCGTAAACGAAAGGAGCTTGCTTGCTTCTGCTTCTTCTGCTGCTGCTTCTTCGTTTTGTTGTTGCTTAGCTGGGTTTATCCTCTGTCCTAGGTAATAATGGCTCTTTAGAGATAAAATATCGTTCCAAGAAAACCCGAGACAAAGACTCAGACGGAGAGGAAATGGAGAGGCAGCTTGAGAATGACGCGTCTGATTTTAAAAACAGTCGCCGACGTGGGTCGCAGGTAAATCGATGAAGTCTTCCACCATCTGCGAAGGTGATTTGATCATCAGCGGTTTGTAAAACCGTAACGTGTTTTATTTCACACGCTCACAGATCAAGCGCTCGGCACGGATGTGTGGAGAGTGTGAGCCCTGTATGCGGACAGAGGACTGCGCTCAGTGTGACTTCTGTAAGGACATGAAGAAGTTCGGCGGGCCCAACAAGATCAGGCAGAAGTGCAGGCTCAGGCAGTGTGAAGTGCGTGCCCGGGTAAGTGTGTCTCAGGATCACGCTGTATATAGAACCGGTTTCTGGTGAAATGTCCTAAACTGAAACTGACATCATCGCTCTGAAGGTGTTCTGTGGTACCTGACACCATGACGTTAGCAACAGATCTCTCCCCCCCCCCACCCCCCCAAAAAAAAAAAAAAAAAAAAAAAGGTGACACTGTAATGAGGTAATTAATGTCGTTCACCTGACCTGTCAGTGGTTTGGTGGTGTTAATGTTATGGTTGTTCAATGTATATGTTATAAAATGTGGACAGCACTTTCCCAGGCTGTGATACCTTTTTTGATGATGTTAATTTCACTTCAGGACAATTCACCAGATTAAAGACTTCATCAGAGTTTAATTCATGTAGTTACCACTGCTGCTGACTCCTCTGTTAACCCTCTGCTGATCAGTCCAGGACCGAAACCCTGTCTGTCTCTCTCGCTCTCTCACTCTCTCTCTCTCTGTAAATCTCTCACTCTCTCTCTCTCTGTCTCTCTCTCACTCTCTCTCTCTTTCTCACTGTCTCTCTCTCTTTGTCTTTCTTTGTCAATTTTAATTTGTCTCTCTCACTGTCTCTCTCTTTGTCTCTATTCATTTATCTGGGTTCATTCTTAACTAATCATATCTGTCCTTGTAGTTTGGTGGAATTTACTCTCTGTGTGTGTGTGTGTGTGTGTGTGTGTGTGTGTGTGTGTGTGTGTGTGTGTGTGTGTGTGCGCGCTGTAGAAAATGCTGCGGGTGAAGGAGGAGGAGTTCTCCATGGGTAAAGGACGAGAGCGGTTCCAGCCTGATTACCCTTTATCAGATGAGTACAGTGAGAATGAGATGGAGCTTTACCAGCAGTACTGCGCTGGCAAATACACAGAACAGGTTTGTCACAGCCGCACATCAACTCCTCACACTGAAGTCTAGGTGGTCGACTTGTGCTGCATGCACAACGTTTGTGTTTACTAGTGTGTATGTGTTTGACTGGATGAATGAGTTAAAGGTGGAGGTCAGATTTTCTCTCTGTGACCACAGTAGGCCAATCATTTCACTTTTAAAAGTCAGACAGTAAGGTGTGTGATTTGTGATTTGTTTTTTTCAGCTTGAGTTTAGAAACACCCACAGATCGAAAGCAACTAGTAGTCTGGGTATCAAGGGGTGAAAAATTCAATTCAGTTTTATTTCTACAGCGCTTTGGACAATGGACAGTGTCCTGAAGCAGCTTTACAAAAATAAGGAAAATGGTTATAGATTTATAGAAATTTATCCCAGTTATCCCTGATGAGAAGCCGGTGGTGACAGTGAGAAGGAAAAATTCCCTGAGATGACAAAAGGAAGAAACCTTGAGA
>JAOVVF010000031.1:12608484-12622096 GCA_028565595.1 Duopalatinus emarginatus | reverse complement strand
ATGATCTGACGTGATCTGGAGTGTGATCTGGTTTGTGATCTGGTGTACGATGTGGAGTATGATCTGGAGTGTGATCTGGTGTATGATCTGGAGTGTGATCTGGTTTGTGATCTGGTGTATGATCTGGAGTGTGATCTGGAGTGTGATCTGGTGTATGATCTGTATCATCCGGAGTATGAGCTGGAGTACGGTCTGGTGTACGATCTGGTGTGTGATCTGGTGTGTGATCTGGAGTGTGATCTGGAGTGTGATCTGGTTTGTGATCTGGTGTATGATTTGTATCATCCGGAGTATGAGCTGGAGTGTGATCTGGTTTGTGATCTGGTATATTGTGTTATCATGTCCGTATGTATAAATGGTGTTCTTATTTACTCAGCATAGACGATACAAGTCAAGTCAGGTGGTTTTGTATTGTTATTTCCACCATATACAGTGTTGTTCAGTACACAGTGAAACAAAACAACATTCCTCCAAGACCGAGAAGGTACACAGAACAATAAACTACACAATACAACAATAAACAATACAACAATAAACAATACAACAATAAACAGAACATATACTACACTGGACAATAAACTACAAACTACACAACAGCACATGCAGTGACGCAGTTCGATTTACAACATGTGTGTGAGACAATACAATAAACACACAAAAGACAATTTACAATATACAAAACATTCAACAGTTAATAAATATAAACAGAGTAAAGGAGGCATAGCTGAGGACAATACTCATGTAATAAATCGATTTGTAACAATGTTACTAGTGCAGATTAAAGTTGTGTTTATAAAAATCCAGTTGTAATATTTGCCCTTGTGAAGGTCGTTTGGTTCGCAGGAATAAACGATGAAGCTTGTTGTAGCATGAAGACATTCTGCAGCTGTTAACCTGTGTATATAGAGGCCGACTGAGCTACAGTATTTTTCTCGGCTCAACGCACGTATTTGGGGCAGTACGGTCTCAGGGACACTCTCGGATACAGTCGATGTCATGATGCTAATTTTGTTCGTTCCTCCTGATTGGGTGATTGTGAAATCTGTCTGTGTCCTTCTACAGCTTTTATATGAACAAGGCTAATTGTTTTCTTTATAGGAACAGGAACAGGTTTTCATCTAAACCTTGTATTTAATAAACCCTGCGTGTACTGTATGCGTGTGTGTGTGTGCATACACGTGTGTGTGTGCGTGTGTGTGTGTGTGGGTTTTGTCACGGCTGGCTTTTTACATTTGCCATAGTAATGGCGCTGTGCTGCGTTGCAGATATCGAGATGTTGGCCGCTTTTATTGGCCTGCCTGCACGTCTCCGCTCGGGCTCCCTGGGATACCGTCGCCATGGCGACCGCTCGTGTTTTCCTTTTTTTTTTCCTTCTTCTTTTTTATTTTCCCCTCCTCCCTCCCGCTTCTCTAAATATTCTCCGTCACGTTGCAGTCGAGCGTGTTGTGCTAGCCTCAGGCCGTGCAAAGGGACCTCTGTAGAATCAGGGCTTTTTTTTTTTATTGCTGCAGCTTTTCTAGCCTAGATGTGAATCTCAGGCCTAGCTATTAATTAGGCTCGCTTTGCAGGTGTCTAACAATTCCAATATAGTGTTATATGGGTTAGGTGATATGGGCTTTTTAAGACACTTCATCACATCTGACTCGTTTTGTCAGTCTGTCCTAGAAGAAAATATGGCAGCATTAATAAGAGTTTCTGCTACATCAATCCAGAGGAGGACAGAAGCCTAACATGTCCATCAGAGATCCTCCTGATTTGGCAATTTAGTCAATAAATAAACATCATATCACACCAGAACGTTAATGAATCAGTTGAGGGTCTGCCAGGTCATCTAGGACAATGTTCTGGTTTGAATACAGTGAAGGAACGGCGTGCACACACTGATAAAAATAGATTATTGACATTTCATTTCTTTCCCCTCCAGCGATCCAAAAATGCAGCCTGCATCTTCCTGTCCTGCGGTCTGAAGCCGTCACAAGGTAAAACGATGTGACTCCGCGTGCCGCTCAGTCTTCCTGCTATGAGCCGAGACCCGTCGGCGTGAGAGAGCGAGATTTAATGGAAGGTGTCACGGAAGAGTCGAGGGACCGCTCGGAGAAAGGGCAGGACGAGACAGGATCCACTTCGGTAAACGACAGGAAGGACGATCCGTCTGTCCCTGCCGTCACGGATCCGGGCAATGATGAGACGGAGCCGCCTCCTGATTGGCTGGAGCCGTTGGAGGATTGCGAAGATGAGGGTGAGGAAGGCGTTGAGATCGACAGGAGCGGCGAGATACCAAGCAAAGGAGGAGGCAATCCATCGTAAGTCCTTATTTTATTTTTTACAATTTTTCATTAATATTCCTAAATAAAGTTTTGTGCTTTTAAATACAGTGTGAAGATTTTGTGATGAGTGAAGTACAGATATGGAAGCTGAATAGACACTAAAGGTCATGCACAGAATAAGGTCAGCTGTTACGCTTTACTTGTTACAGGCGGAGACGCGGGAGACCGTCAGTGTCCTCCAGCTGTGTCTGGGTGGACTGTCCTGAGCTGGGAAATGGCTGGAAGAGAAAAGTAATCATTTGGCGTGCAGGAAAAACGGCTACGTATTACATGAGGTAGACTGTTCACACACACACACACACACACACACACACACACACACACACACACACATTTATCTGTCATATATATATATATATATATATATATACACACACACACACATACACATATGTATGTGTCATATACACACACACATGTTATATATATACACACACACACATTTATCTGTCATATATATACACACACACACACACACACACATGTATGTGTCATATATACACACACACACACACACACACACATGTATGTGTCATATATATATACACATATGTATGTGTCATATACACACACACGTTATATATATACACACACACATTTATCTGTCATATATATATATATACACACACACACACATGTACACACATGTATGTGTCATATACACACACATGTTATATACACACACACACACATTTATCTGTCTCATATATATATATATATATATATATATACAGTATCAAGATTCACGATTCAAAAGTTTTATTTGTCACATATAATTTGTAGCAGGTACAAACATACAGTGAAATGAAAAAGTAACTGATCCATAGACTGATCCATGATCCATAATACAACACAACTTAAAAAATATACTAACAATATAATTAAAATAAGTAGAATCCGTACAAAGGTAGAGAAATTAAAAAGAGAATTAGTGTCTCTGTAATGTATGTAAATATAGAGTATAGTGCAAACGATGCCTAATATAAATAAATTAATCTAAATATAAATATAACATATCCTTATGGAAGAGGACAAACCCGTCAGAATGAATACAGGACATGAACAGGTGGAACTCATCACATATAGTGTTCACCTGTCAGAGACGTCTGGAGGTGTCCCAGGGGTCCAGTGGGACGGCAGATAAACAAACCCCACACTGTTATAGAGCCACCACCAGACTGTGTGTGTTTCATGAGCTCGTCTGTACCGGTTTTTCTGGTGTTTAATACATATACAGTCCAGTTCCCTGTCCTTAAGCCACGCTGCCTCCAACACATCTATTTCTTATTAACGAGCAGTAAGCATACACTCCACTAATAAATATACCAGTCAGTGGACATGTATTTATTTTATACTTTGCACCTTAGACCTTATTTCCTGAAAAGCACAAAATACTTGACCAAACCTTTCGTCTCTCATCGTCTCGCAGTCCTAAAGGTGTCCGTATCAGGAGTAAAGTCCAACTTGCCAAGCATCTGAAGGCTGACCTCGCTCTCTTCGACTATAAAGAAGGAAAGTTTGTGGATGCCATTCCTCCGAGAAAGGTAAACGAGATTCAGTAAATATTCTATAGTATTATTATTATTATTATTATTATTATTATTATTATTATTCAGTAATCAGCAGTAATTTCAGCATACCTTTCTGAAGTGTGCACTGAAGGGGGGGGGGGGGGTTGTGTAGAACATGACAACAGAGTGATTCCGTATCCCAGAGGGTGAGTTAGGAGCAGACTTGCGTAAAAGTACGAGTAACTTGTAAAATAATTACTTAATTAAAAGTTGAAGTATGATAAAAAATTTTTTTACTCAAGTAAAAGTATAAAGCTCCTGTCCCCGAATGTGCTTCAAGTAAAAAAGTAAAAGTTTTCAGACGCAGCAACTTTTTGTACATTTCTAAATGATTCACGTGCTTTCTCTACATATACTGAAGACACACACACACACACACACACACCAAAAATAATGTTCAATTAAGGTACCACATGTGGCTAGGTAAAACTAGTTTATAATTATTACTATTATTATAAAAATTTATGATAATAAATGATTATTATTATTATAAACGAATATACATTTTTGCTAATTATTAATTATTACAGTTTTAATGGATATTTATAAACTATAATTGTTAATAGTCCAAAAAGGATATAATTAGAAAATACTTCCCGCATGTATTTATTTATTTTTATTTTTATTTATTCCAGCATTTATTATTTTAAAAAACAATACAATTTCTTGTCAGAAGTAAAACCTTTTTTGTCGAGTTGTCTTTTTAACACTTTTTTCCTTATTTGACCACTAAATGTATAACATTTGATAACCAGCTGAAACTTTTCTGAAGCTTTAGTGGTGAAATTCAGATTTATTTTCTGTGTTACAGAGATTGTGGACGGATTGTGAAACACTACAAACCTGTAATTTATCTTTAAGTCCAAATATTTTGAGAGAATTACGAAAAGTCACTTATAATAAACCGTTATGTTTCCTCTAAAAATTAAAATAAACATGTAACAAAAAAACACAACCCGTGTATTTTAATGTTTATAATCAAATGACAGAAAAATAATCCCAGAGTTGCTTAAAACTAGTAAACCTGGCAACCCGCTGGTGCTGCAGCCCAGAGAACAGCTTAGGAAATGTGTGTGTGTGTGTGCATGTGTGTGTGCATGTGTGTGTGCATGTGTGTGTGCGTGTGTGTGCGTGTGTGTGTGCGTGTGTGTGCGTGTGCGTGCATGTGTGCGTGCATGTGTGCGTGCATGTGTGCGTGCGTGTGCGTGCGTGCGTGTGTGTGTGTGTGTGAGACACAGTAACATGTTTGTATAAAGTTAGTAACTGTAATGAGAGGCAGTACTGACCTGTGATCCTTTACGTTACTGTGTTACTGAATAAACTCATCAGATTACTGTAACCAACACTGTCTGTAAGCCGTGAAAGTACCCAATCACATGTTCGCCCCTCCTCCTCCTCCTCCTCCTCCCCCCCCCCCCCCCCCGTTTCACAACCAGTAGGATTTGCCCTTCGTTATCTACACGAGCGGATTAGAAACACGTAAAACAGAACAATAAATAAATGCAGTTAAAATTAAAGTAATGAAGCTGTTTTGAAAATGTAGTAAGTAAAAAATACAGGTATTTCTTTTAAAATGTAAAAGAATAGAGTAGAGTAGAAGTAAAACGTGTTAAGTGACAGAAATACAGATACCTAAAATAACGGAGAGGTGGTTAATTACTGTCTGGCTTTTCCATTAATTTAATCAAAATTGGCAATTCTGAAGCAAATTAGGCTGCAAATTAATTTGTATTTGAATCAGCGTCTGTATATTTCAGTATCTAAAACAATGTGAAATCACCAGGGGGTCCTTTAGGTGGTGCTTAGACTTTACTGGACTTTTTTTTCCTTAGGCTGTAGTTCCAGGAACTGTTCTAGTTCGTGTCTGTTGCAACATTAAAAACATTTTATTATCTAAAATATAGCAGAAATGGAACCAGGAACTAATCCAGGAACTTTTCTAGTTCCTGCTGAGGATATTTCCATAACATACAGAGAGTCTGGTGAATTCCACTCTGGACCTTGTTCCATTTAAACTTTTGTTTTCTGTTATCTGTTTCTTTAGCGCCGTAAAGCTCGTGTGAAGGACAGCCCCAGCCGTGCCGGTGTCGGTTCCTCCAGAGCCAGTACTCTGGACCCCAACAAGGCTCATACATCTGAAAACGTGACCGTGCCACCTCAGAACGGACCGCTCAGCTCCCGGTCACCTCATCTCGTCACAGTGCCACCGTCCACCTCTCCACCTCTAAAGAGCTCCTACAGAACCCCCCCAGATCTCACTCCCGTCTCCCCCACCATCCTCCAGCAGCCCAGCCCTTCGCCCTCGCTCAAACTGGACGATCTCTCGGTTCAAACCAACGCCGCGTCTCAGTCCTGGCTCCAGTCCTCTCTGGCTCCTGTCAGCCCCATCAAAACCTCGGAAAGTGACTTCCCTACGTACCCAAATGGCCAGAGTGCCATGAAAGACCCCCTGTATCACAATCCGCCTCCACCGACACAGCTGGCTCTGGACCCTGACGGAGGAATGCAGGACCGTGGCCTCCCTCCTCTCGAGTGAGTAAAACACACAGCATGCTTTGCTCACCATGAGAAGTGACATCATTATGCTGAGGTCTGCGAGACATCCAAAAGAACCAGTCTGAATTCTCATTGTGGTATTCGCAGGAGTTTAAATGCTGGAAGAGACCGAAAAGAGAAAATGAGCAGAAGTGCTCTTCGCTTTTCAGGAATTTAAGAATGACACAGTTACACACAAGCCACGAACGACAGACTTCCCCTGACTGCCCCTCTGATGTAGAGAAGACAATGTCTCATTTATAACTGTATATACTCACATGAAAAATCTGAAAAATAAAAATAAACATTGAAGTAAATGATTAAATTAGATAAAAGTTTATCGATCGCTTTGGAAGGGATCCCTCAGGGAAACTGAGAATTGCTTGAATGGGGCAGTCGGCTGTGATTAGTGAAGGAAAACTCAAAAATGAAACTGTCAAATAATGAGATATCAGAAAGAGGAAGTGTCTCTACCATTTAAAGTTTAAATGGAGTTTCTAGGTAAAAATAGTGGACAAGAATGTTCAGTGAAAATGGAGTAGAGTGAAGTGAGACATCACCTAGTCTAGCGGTTCTCAAACTTTTTTAATATGGGGCCTCTTTTTTGGATGGTAAGTGCCGATGTGCCCCCCCCCCACCCAAAAAACAAGTGCAGAAAACAAGAAAAAAAACAGGTTTAACCTACTGAGCAGATGTCCTACCTCTGTAAGATGGACAGGACTGTCTTTCACTGCACACTTTTTCAATCCTTTGTGTACTTGGAGATGGACACTCTCTCAAGTCAAGCTTTGTTCATTTTATTATTAAATAATAATACATTTTTAATCATCGATCCCGGTTTTTAAGTTACGGCCAAATAAGTTAATAAAAACTGGACATTGTAAAAAAAAGTGGTACAGCCTCTAATGCTTTTCTGCAGCCCCCTAGTGTCCCCTTGTGCCCCCTCGGGGGGCGGCAGCCCCCAGTTTGAGAACCGCTGGCCTAGTCTGGCTGCTCCCACTGAAAATGAATTGAGTAGAACTGAAAGAGTGAAGGATATAAAAGTACGAGTCCAATCTGTCTGTAATTTTGGTAGACCGGGGTTCATGTCTGTAGATTTTCATAGCTGTGGCTCTGAAATGAACCAAATTAGAACAGTTAAAACAATTCCCCTATTTAAGCAAACTTTTTCTGCAGAAAAACGAGTGCAGCGGAAGAAGGGACGAACTATTCCACCCAAAAAATACAAGCATGCCTTTCCCGATCAGTCTGAACGTTCCAGAGTTGGTCCCGTGTCAGGGTCATGAAAACTGCCGGACGAGTTATCATACAATAATCCGGGATAAAAATAAAATGATATAAACTGTCAGATGACAGTAGTGATTGCACATCATTAATAACAATAAGAAGAATTCAGATTGAAATGTTCAGCATGTGATGTTATGCTTTGCTAAAATGTTAAACAATTATAAATTGAGTATAAATTATTATTTTTCTTCAGTATCAGGTGTAAGATTCACATGTATTTATGGTTTATTAAACCGTTATTTATTGCTCAGAGTTACATGCTAACATGGCTACACACTTTAGGATCAGAACTATATATTGATTTAGAACTAAAAAGCAGAAGAGTGGAGCAGGATGGAGCAGGATGGAGCAGGATGGAGCAGGATGGAGCAGGATGGAGCAGGGTGGAGCAGGATGGAGCAGGGTGGAGCAGGGTGGAGGGACTGGTGGGTGGAGGGTACAGGAGTAGAGATGAATGTCTAGTAAGCTGGCTACAGAGAAAGGAAGGGGGAGAGGGGGAGTAAACTGGATAGAAGAATGGAGAGATAGATAGCCAACAGACACGGATGGATGGAGGGATGTGTGATAAGCAGCCTGTCAGGGTTGAGATGGATGGATGGATGGATGGATGGATGGATATAGAGATGGTGAGCAGGTTTCTAGAGGAGGAAAAGCAGGTCAGGATGGAGAGCAGGTCAGTGGAGGTGGATCTGAGTATGATGATGGAGGATAAGATCAGGAGGACGTGAGGTGTGTTTTTAGTGATACTGTTCCTTTAAATTAATGGTTTGTGTGTCTTTACTTTTTGTAATGTGTAACTCTTTTTCATTCCAGAGGCTGTGCTAACTGTGGCTGTAAATACTCTGGGATGGGAAGTGGGAAGCAGCTGCTGTGTCCCAGATGCAGACGTGTGTGAATATCTTCTGATTTTCAGTACATTAGAGTGAATAAACACATGTTGATGTTGATGATGATGATGATGATGATGATGATGTTGCTGTTTTCAGCCAGGAGAAATCAGCATCCTCATATCATCTTCAGGAAGGTAAATGTTTCATGTTTCCTGCATTTTCTTACGCCTAAAATACATCTTTGGATTCAAATGTATACAAATTAGAAATGACAGTCACACAGTGCAGATCAGTCGTGCCGTGGGGGGTGGGGGGTCTGCACCCGGGGCTGATCAGGGGCACAGAAGGGGTAAGTAGTCTACTGAGGTGCAGAACAGGACCATAGGGCACATTTATATAATAAAACGTGTATAAATTGTTCAGTTTATTAGTATATATATATATATATATATATATAGTATATGCGTTTCTCCACTGATGATTTCAGCTCTGACTGTCCGACACGTTCTGTTTTTATTTCTGATTCAAAAAACGCAACCTGCTTTTAGAACGACCTGATTGTCAGTTGTCTAACTTGGTCAGTGACTCTGAGGTCTGTCGAGGTGACCCTGTGTTTCTGTACTCGCCTCATGAACCTTAAGCTCCTCCTCTTCCTCGGTCCTTCACCCGGGACACACGGGGGTGCTGTTACTGAAACTACGCTGGCTGTAATTAATACAATTTAAATAAAGACATCAGAAACAAATTAAGACATTTTCAGCAAATTGAAAACACACAGAAAATACGCACAACACAATACATTGAACCACTCATTGACCGTTGTGCTTGCACACAGAGAAAACTTACCTTCATATTTAACACATTCGTTCAGTGAAAAACACACACATTGGGGTTAAGGCAGTAAACACATCTGCCCCTCTGAACCCTGTCCCCTGTCCTCAGTTGTGGGGATTAAACCGGCAACCTTCCGGTCATGAGGACGGTTCTGTAACCATGTGGTACAGCCGCCCCCAGAGGCAGAAATTATGGAAGCGCACCATAATTGTGAAAGGTGGTAATGAGGGGGTGGGTAGGGGTTGGGTGTAGTGAACACACTTGTCTCTTGGGCACTTCAGGTGTCTTGACGGTTGTGCGGATGGAATCAGGGACCTTCCGGTTGGTTCCTAAACCACAAGCCATGAGCAGATCAGACACTGTGACACTGTTGTTGTGTTTCCAGAGGACACCTAAAAGTGATGAACATATTTGGACATGTGTTTTCTGAAACGTATGACGTTACTAAGATTGGCCTTTTTTGTTTATCAGCTTATTTGAATTAGCATGATGCTAACCCTCTGAGTGATCACCAGATATCTGCATGAACATCCAGTCATGTGATCATTATGTTAAATACAAACCGAACCACTTAAATGTGTGCAGATGTGTCCGTCCGTTTTAAGTGTCCTCTGGAAAGGTTGCTGCATGGTGTGTGTGTGATGTGGTGGGTTGTGTGAATTCAGAGAGAGTTTTGCAGAACCGGCACCATCTAATAAAAGGGCAGTGACACAAGTGACCCAATAAAATCAGCCAGTTTTCGTGTAAACGCTCTTCGCCGTGACGACGCGCTCCGATATTCACTCGGATATTCTGATATATCATATGTGTGATGTCTTTTTTTTTTAAATACGATGTGATTTGTCCCAAGGTGGGTCAGGACCGGTGGATTCTGGGAAGCTCCACAAATGACGCTTCTGTTGTAAGTATCATCCGAACGACTTGTCGCTGTCGTAAAAATAGGGAAAATAAAAAAAAATCAGCCTGTTGTCATGGAAACTTGTTTGTTTTCAGAAACAGAAGATTTCTCCCTTAGGGAAGAGACGCCATCCTTCTGTGAGTACAAAAACAAAACATCAGCTCAGGTTTCATGTCGAGTCAAATCAACTCCAACCTACAAAAGACTCACAACACACTGAAGTGCCAGAAAAACAATTCAGCAGTTACTAAAACTTATTATGTCCCCCAAACTCAGATGAGTGTTCCTCTAACCATAATCTGGTGTCTCTATGACGACGTGTGTGGTGGTCCATTGTCCTGTTAGAAGAGGACAAACCCGTCAGAATGAATACAGGACATAATCTGGTGGAACTTATCACACATAGTGTTCACCTGTCAGAGACGTCTGGAGGTGTCCCAGGGGTCAAATGTGGAATAGCAGATAAACAAACCACACACCGTTGTGGAGACACCACCGACCTGTACCAGTTTTTTTTTATAATTTTTTTGCCACTTCAGTGTCAAGCACAGAACTGCAGCTCAGCTTGTATGGAAAATATCCATCAGGGCGTGTTATAACATGTTTATAAAGTAAAGTAAGTCGAGTATTAAAGGGATTATAAGGGACGTCTCTCTGAGATTTATTTTTACTGGTGGTTTGTTAATGTTTTGTCTGACTTGTAGAGGTCACTCAGACTGATGGCCCAACAGGAAAAGGAAATGGATGCGATTAAAGCGGTAAGGTTTCTATTGTCCCATTGCTCTCCAAACCCGGGGACGGCTCTGTTAAGAAGTGAAAGTGAAAGTGAACTATGTGCTTACTGTGCTAGCACACTTAAATGTGACCTTTGCATGTAACACATCTGTGCAGTGAAACACACCTACACACACACACACACACACACATAGACACACACTAGTGAACACTAGGGGGCAGTGAACACACTTGCCTGGGGGGGGGGCATGGTACCCAGGGAACACAGACAAGGATTTTTTCCTTTCAGCAGAAATCTAATGACCTTGAAAACCACAACGTTTATGTCCATTAGGCTGAAAATATAATCACAGACTTACTTTAGCTCGGCTCCGGCTGCTTTTCTCACATCTCAGTTTTTACATTCCGCCTTAAATGTTGCAGCAGCTCCATTAGGCTCCTCGGGCACCACTTAAGGTGGAACAGGTAAATTTAAGCAATGAGCTGGTGAATGAGCATGGAGACGTTTTAGTGTTTGACAGGATCAAGTTGTAATTAAATGGATCTGGAAACCAGATGGAGTGTTTATACACGAAGGTAACCCTTCTGCGGAGCCGTGGCCTAGTGGTTCGGGAAGGTCGCGGGTTCGATCCCCGCCGAGGGCAAGACATGACTGAGGTGCCCTTGAGCAAGGCAGCTAACTCCCCCAACTGCTCCCTGGACGCAGTGGTTTGGGGGCTGCCTCCCCGCTCCGGGCAAGTGTGTTCACTGCCCCCTAGTGTTCACTGGTGTGTGTGTGTTTCACTGCAAGGACGGGTTAATTGCGGAGGTCACATTCCTCTGTGTGCAAACACAGTAGACAAATAGTTCACTTTCACTTTCATTTTTGTCGTTAATTAGATAACCGTGTCGTACTTGACAAACATGGGTAATTAAAGGCGGTGTGTTTATTTAGGAAGTGCAGCAGGACAGTGACGAGGATGACGACGGGCCTGATGGTGGAGCCGATGATGACGACGATGTGAGTCTTCTGTTAGGATCTTTTATAGTTTGTAGTTTTCCTTTTTTATCAATGTACAGCCATAACATTAAAACTACAAACCCACTGACGGGTGAAGTGAATCACACTGAGGGTCTCAGTTACAGGGTGAGACACATTAGACAGCAGGACAGCAAGTTAGTTCTCAAAGTTATTTTCACAAGGACCAGATTGTGATATCTAGACGACTGGGTCTGGTCGTCTCCAGAACAGCAGGTCTTGTGGGGCGTGTCCCAGTTTACAGTGGTTAATACCTACTAAAAGTGGTCCAAGGTAGGACAACCGGTGAACCAGAGACAGGGTCATGGAGACCGAGGCTCACTGATGTGTGTGCGTGTGTGTGTTGGGGGGGGCGGGGTACCGGGCCGACCACCTTCCGAGGTCCTGTGTTGTCCATGTCTTGATGAATCAGAGCAGTTCATGGTGGTGTAAATGATCTGTCTTGTTGTCTCTCTCGCATTCTGCGTTGCGCTTAGTGCGGTCCGAGGAAACGGAAGCGGCGAATGTGTGGTCAGTGTAAAGCCTGCCTTCGTAACGAGAACTGTGGAAAGTGTGATTTTTGTTTGGACAAGACCAGATACGGTGGCCCAAACAAGCTGAGGCAGAAATGTCGCTTCCGCCAGTGTCAGGTTCGCTCTCGCCTCCAGGTAAGCGTGGTTTTGTTAGTCATTATAGGCCACATCCATTTACCGTTTAAAAAATATTTTATAGTCAAGTATTACATGTAAAGCTTGAGACTATCTGACGTATCTCCTGAAGCAGTTATAACCTCGTCTCAAATCCAAACACGTGTTCTTTTCTCAGACAGGGTCACTTAAATACGCCAGATCGCCCGGCGTGGAGGACTCGGGACAAGCCGAGTCAAGCTCCCGAAAGCATGGCAGACACTGGGGGAGGAGAAAAATGAAGCGCCGGTCAAGAAGCAGCAAATACTGTACGGACGACGAGGACTATGATAGCAGATACGCGGGCCGACGTTCGGTCAGAAAAGGGCGGAGGGGCCGGGCAAGGAAACACGGGCGCCATGTTAAACGGATGAAGAACGAGGAAGAGGATAAGGTGACGGATCTGGAGATCGAGGACGGGGGACCAGGTGATCTGGAGCAGGTGAGCACAACGTGAAGAACTGTGGTTTAAAAAAGAAAAGAAAAGAAAAAGAGAGTAAATTAAGAGGGATAGTAAAATGACAGAGGGATTGTCGTTGCACTTTTTCTTTAATTTTAAAAGCTTTGAATCAGTGGTTCTCAACTGGTGCTGTTGCCTTCATGCACTGGACCATGAAACCAGTTCAGATACACAAAGAATCATAAATCAGATCAAAACCAAACCTCTGCTTTAATAATACGGAATAATGCAGTAATGTTCAACCGTAATCTTAAATAATGTCTTTTATTACAGCAGATTATACCACAGTTACTTCTGACCCTGCTATCTGATTGGCCGAGAGACGTTCCATGAGTGCTGTTATTACACGATAACACTGGGCACTGGGACCGGATCACTCCGCCACATACACACACGTAACCATAGCAACGACACCAGAGTTTATAAACACAAACACCACAGATATAAAGTTA
>JAOVVF010000031.1:12544462-12555118 GCA_028565595.1 Duopalatinus emarginatus | reverse complement strand
AAGTTAATTTTGTTCATTAGTACCTCATAGTTGCTTTTAGTATTTTTAATTAGCCTCTCTTATATCGTTAGATTAGTTTTTTTACCCTGCAAGCTAAGTAGCAAATCCGCTAACAAACCGTAACGTTAGCGTCTATAACGGTTTATTGAACATGACACACAGCAAAAAGGTAAAGATTAGCTACGATTTAACTGTACACCTAAGTGTATCACAAAAAGACAAACCCATAGCCGTCTCTTTAAAGTTTTGACTTTACTTTTAATTTTACAAGCTAATTCTAGCTTATTTGCTTAGCACAGCTAGCATGAAAGGAAAGCAGGCTGAAACGCTGCTAATCGTTAGCCATGTTAGCGGAGACTGTTAACAGGTTTCCTCTTTTTATTTAGTTTTTATTATCCTCAATCCTACACTAAACATATTAGCCTAGTTAGCATGCTAGCTGACTCAGTAGGCTAGCTAAGGTAACTGAGCTGGGGGAACGCTGCGCTAATATTGTGCTAGCTTTGCTTTTGCTTGCTCATACACCACTTTTCATTTCTGTTTGTCTTTTCAGCCATATTAATTTCCAAATGATCACAGGTAAGTTCGTAAGGCAGTGTGCGAAAATTATGAAGATGTTACAGCAACGCAGCAGCATTTCTAAAGGCCAAAATCATCTCGGTGTATGTAGACGGATGGGTAACGGGTGGAGCGGAGCGTGTACATGTGCTCTGGCCATCTGCTGTCTGCAGCCTCTCGGCCTGCTCCCTGCTGGAGCTGCTGTTCCTGCCAGTCAGAGGAAAATGTGGCTTCCACCTGGCCTACTCAGGAGGGGGGAGGGGGCAGATTTTCAGGGTGAAAGAACAAAGGAGAGAAAAATGGGAACGGACAGTAAAGAGCATGAAGGTGCTCTCTGTAGGGAATGCCCATTAAACCCCTATCCCGCTTTATTCCGGGATAGGGGTTTAATGGGTCAATCCATGTCATATTTGACCCACTGAACCCCTCATTTAACCCCTGCTGCCGTAGCCAGACTGCACCATGCTGGTTGACTTCAGTCAATCTCGGAGAATGTGGCTGTCAGACTCGATTGTTCCTCGAAGCTTCGGGGAACGTGAAAAAACCGATTGTTCTCCACAGGTGTGGCACCACCTGACTGATGTGTAAAAGCCACCACCTGACCTCCACCCGTATGAGACTATGAAGGTGTAGCGCTTTCTTTTCACTGTTTACCTTTGGAAAAGAAAAAGTGACTTCAGGGAACACCTCCAAGCTTTGAGTGTGTAGAGGAGATTTCTATAAGACCTGTTATTAAAGGATTACTACAGCCCAAAAAATGCTGAGGTGACTAAAGATGACTAGAAGCTGAGCTTGCTCCCGGTCGCTAGCTTTAAACCAGACACATGGCAATCTGTCGATCAGGACCGAGTTCATCTGTCAGTCAGGACAACGGACAATCTCAGGCATGAGACCGTCTATATAGGACATAAAACAGTGCTCTAGCTACAGCGTCGTGTCTCCATGGAGCCACTTACTGTGAACTGGGCAGTATAAACGTCTGATTACTGAAGTACTGATTTAGTGAAATAATACAGTACAGTACTGAATGACTGTGTTGCTGAAGTAGTTCATTACTAAACTACTGAATTACCAAAGTACTGAATTAATTAAGTACTGACTTTAAGTTCTGAAATACCGAATGACTGCATTATTGTACTTGATTTACTGACTGACTTGGGTACTGAATTACTGAGATATTGAACAGATGCATTATTGTACTACTGAATAACTATTGAATTATTGAAGGAATGAAGTACTGAATTACTTAAGTGTTGAATATTTGAAGTAATGAAGTGCTGAAGTACTGAATTATTGAAGTACTGAAGTATTGAAGTAATAAAGTGCTGAAGTAATGAATTATTGAAGTAATCCAGTACTGAAGTTCTGAATTATTAAAGTAATGAAGTACTGAGTTACTGAAGTACTGAATTATTAAAGTACTGAATTTTTTAAGTAATAAAGTATTGAAGTACTGGCTGTATTGGCTGTGGTGCAGTAAGGAGGGACTAGAAAGCAGGCGGACGGTAAAAACATCTAAACTGGGAGAAAATTTTAGAGAAGAGCAGTCAGTTCTCTACCTGTAATTAAAATTTTCCCGTCTGCTCAGCCAGTTCAGTACCTCTGTGCTGTGTACTGAGCGTTGTCCATGACCCAAGTCTCTGAAAGTGAAAACAGCAGAGGAAAATGACATGGTGTCCCGTGTAATTATATGTAACTGACTCTAGTGTAATTGCTAGAGTAAAAAATGAACATCTAGCTTCCACGTTGTGGCCTTGACTCCAGCGGCACCGCTGTAGAGGATCCAAACGCTCAGTGTCTGTTTATAACTGTTTAGAGTTTTTCTAATCGTATTATTTACGCAGATGTGCTCCACATGTGACCTTGATTAAGAGCTGTTGGCTGTTTCCTGTTACAACTTTATCAGTGTTGTTTGGGAACCAGGTCCTTCGTTTTCAGAGGTCTAATAAATAAGACACACCAGTGTTTGGTCAGAGGGACAAAAGGAAGACACTTACTGATTGGAATGGAGGGCCGCCAAAGAACTGCAGGATGCTGGCACTCTGTCACACACACACACACACACACACACACACACATATACACACATATTTGACAACGTTGACCTTCATGCTGAAGTGTGCCCCATATCGGCATCTGTTTATCACCTCCAGCTCTGCTCGTCCACTTGAAGGAGGCTGGCTTTGTTTCAGCTTATCTCACAAAGAGAAGTCAGCATGTCCAGGACCAGGGCTTTGATTCACACGCTATCTAACATAAAAACAACAAAAATAATCAAACATGTATCATTAAAAGTGTTTCGCTAAGTCTGTGTAGTCTCAGTATGACAGCGTTAGGGCCGAATGTTGACGATTTTGCGTACTACACTTTTGCCTCCTCGTCCCAGCAGCTCATCTCACAGTATTTTATTCCTTTTATAATCTAACAATTAACAAACAATTCTAATTTAATTCCTAATGAACAATGTCACAGTTTTATTTTTTATCCAATCGAGATCAGGACTGGGTGCCACTAGAGCAATCGAGACATAAAACAGTGTCTAAACTGGTTTATTACCATTTATAATGAATGTAAGTGGTTTCGGTAACAGTAGGAATTCAACATTTATTACTGAGTCACACGGCGTTAAAAAGAAGGTTCGACCAGACTGACATGTTTCCTGTCTACATATCCGAATACAATATGAGGTTACTTACTTCCTTAGTCAGTAGTTAAAGAGTCTGTGTTTCCATTTAGCAACACCCAAAACAGGTCATCCAACAGGTGCAACTACGTATTTTACAATAAATATTAGTTAAATATTTTTCCTCCTATTTATTCAAAGCTAGTCCTGTATTAGCGTTTGCCTTTGTTAGCGTTTTCATAGTTGATGAAATAAACAAATATGTATAAATATATATATAAAAGATGAAAGAGAACTATTTGCCTATTTTGCACTGAGGAATGTGACCTCCACATTTAACCCATCTGTGCAGTGTAACATACATAACAGTGAACACCAGGGGGCAGTGAACACACTTGCCCGAAGCTGGGGGGGCAGCCCCAAACCACAGCGCCCGGTTAGCTGGTGGGGATAGTTGGGTGCCTTGCTCAAGGGCACCTCAGTCGTGTCTTGTCCTTGGCAGGGATCTAACCCACGACCTTCCGGTCACAAGACCAGTTCGCTAATCACTAGGCCACGGCTGCCCCTGTATAAAGTGATACAGGACTCATGAACTCATGATAATATTTTAAATAAAAATCATTCACCCAGACACAGAAAGCTGCTGTTGTATAAAATAAATCAGTGCATTCTGAGCAAAGTGTTATAAATCATTTTAAAAATGCTTAATGTTCACGTCATATAAATAATTTATAACATGGTTATTACTCAGGACTCATTGATGAATCAGCTACTTGTTACTGTCAGGTCCGTACAGTCAGGTCCGTGACTTATTCTAACAGATAACAGCACTGACTCCTCTGACGCTCTTCTGTCCAGACGTAAGCCGTTTCCTCTTACAGACTGCTCTGTTGTTGTTTCAGTGACCCTCATGTTTTTGCCTTGTATCAGTGTCGACCGTCGGCTTCTGCGGTTCTCGGGCGCGAGCCACGTTCGCGAGACAGCTGCGTCCGCACATCTCGTTAGCGCCAGATTAATTACATCAGGCTGGGAACTTTGCAGCGTATGTATGCCTTCGTGTGTATGCGGGGGTGTCCGGCAGCCCCTGTTAGGATCAGACAGGTCGCAGACGGTCCTGGGAGGAGAAAGTTGCTGAGGTATGTTTCTGCATGAAAGAGCCATTCCAGGGTAAAGTCGACTCCCTTGAGGCAGCAGCAGCCACCGAGGTGTGCGGAGGGAAAGTCACGTTTTCAGCGTTTCAGTCTGAAACGGAGGTGACAGCGAAGTCCGATAGGATGAGAACTGCTTCTCTGAGTAGTCCTGAGGTAAGCAGAACGATGGATGGACTGGAATGGAGTAAGAAGATAGACAGACAGTGAAAGAGGAATGATGAAGGATGGACAGGCCCAACATCTGTTCCTGAAACAATAACACAGGCTCCAACATGACTAAGTAGAGGTGCCGGAATGCTGGCAGGCTCACCGAGGACCGCAGACCATTTGTCTCGACATTTGCTCCATTTTGCTCTCTCACACACACACACACACACACGTACGTTTTCTCAAACCTGGCTTTGTCTGGTGTGTGTGTGTGTGTGTGTGTGTGTGTGTTTTTGGTTTCAGCGTATTTTGTGCACTTGCGTTTGAAATGGTCTCGGTCTCTTTCAGATAGACGACAGCAGGGACTCTGTGAAATCCAACACTGAGCAAACGTCTCCCGTGTTTGCTCTACCAACACGTGTTTGTTTGCGTTGAGCTCATCAGGTGGATCGCTTTCAGCTGACCTCGCGTCTCTGCGTGAGTTTGTGAGTCTGAGTGTGTAACTGTGTATAAAGTCAAGTGTTCCTGCTTCACAACCTCCGTGGCTATCGTTTGTATGAGAGAGTGGGGACGGGACAGGACGGGACGGTCGAATCCAAGTGCCGTTATACAGCGCTCTCGATCGTGGATGTGGATATGATCCAGTTCAGCCTAAACTAGCAAAACGAGCACTATTATGTCTCATTCATATCTCATCTCATCTCACCCCGGTCTTGACTCGACAATGCAAAACGGCCCGTCATGTGATCCTCCTCAGCTGATTAAACCCCTGTCGGAAAAGTGAAACGCTTTACAGCTCTGCCTCTGTATGTTTCGACTTCATGTATTAACTATAAGAAGGGCAGCTCCTCATGGCCTGGTGTCTGGAAGATTGCTGGTTCGAATCCCAGCCACAACTGAAGTGCCCTTAAGCAAGCCACCTAACCCCCAGCTGCTCCCTGGACGCCTGACTGTGTTCACTGCCCCCTAGTGTCCATCAGCGTGCACAGATTAACAGGGTTCAACGCGGAGATGAATTTCCTTGCTGTGTGTGTAAGCACAGTGGTCAACCAGTTTGGTCCGCTTTTGCTTGTAGTTAAGGAACCAGCCGTGTGACCCAGATGGTCCTCAGTTCGATCCCTGGACCGATATGACATGACCGAGGTGCCCATGAGCGAGACACCTAACCCCAACTTTCCAGGCTTTCAGAATCTGTAATTTGTCTTTTTCTTCCGTCCTTTGACGCCAGGACGCCACATTTTTCTGGAGCACACTCGCTCGGCTTGCACTTCAGCGTCAGGCCGTCCGTGTTCTCTCTCCTGCAGTCCGCACATAATAACTGCCTGGGGAAAAACCGCTGTGTGTCGGTTCACCGTGAGAAACGGAGGAGCTTGTTGTTGGGTTCTGAAGCTAAAAACGAAGAGCTTGTTGGTTCCTGTGGTTAACAAGATGTTTACAGGAAGTGGTTCTGGATTTAAAAAAAAGGTTTTGGTTGTTTTTTTCTCTGAGGCTTTGTAGTCACGGTTGAGACTCTCACTCTCTATATTGTTTGTCTCTGTCCTTTCTGAGCCTCTTTTTTTTCTTTTTTTTTTGTTATGCTTTCCTCACTGACTTCCTGGTTTATGGGCCGTTTCCTGCTCTTGGAGCTCAATTTCCTGTCTGAGGTTCCCACAGACAGACCCGTGGGTGGAGAGGGAAGTCCACTGTACTGTCCAATCTGGACGGCCTGGTGTGTTATTACTTATTTTTCACAGCCTTGTGGGATTCACCAGTCTAACATGTTCACCATGTTTGAGTAACCTTTTATATAATCAGCAGGTGAACTAGAGGAGCATTTCATCTCAGTATCATCAGTTTGGATTGACCTTCATCACGTTGTTATTGTTGTATTTTGTTTATTTTACAGAACAATATAAATATTTATAAATATAAACACTACAATGTTGGGATTTCACTTATATTTCAGGATGTTGATGGTTCATGACTCCACCTGATTAGGTCACTCTACAGATTAGTCTATAGTCTGATCTGTTTATCCTCATGTTATAAATCCCTGAATATTTCTAAGTGTTTAATCTCACCGAATTTAATGTCACTGAACTGTACAGTGCTGTGACGTGCGGTTAGGTTGCCGGTTCGATACCCACAAAAAAACATGACTGAAGTGTACTTGAGCAAGGCACCGAACCGGCAACCTGCTGGTCACAAGCCTGGTTCCTCAACCTTGGAGAACCTGGCTGATTGGTGTTCTGAAGCGGAGTTAATGTGACACCAGAGTAACAATAACAAAACGTCTGAAATGTTTTATTCCTCTTAGACAGCAACTTCTTTTTATATAGATTTATAGTTATATTTTATGTTTACTGTTTCTCTTTCTCTCTCTCTCACTCTCTATCACTCTCTCTCTCTGTCTGTCTCTCTTTCTCCCTCCTCTCTCACTCTTTCTCGCTCTTTCTCACTCTTTCTCGCTCTCTCTCCCTCTCTCTCTGTCTCGCTTTTTTTTGCTTTCTCGCACTCTCTCTCTCTCTCTCTCTCTTTCACTCTCTCTCTCTCTCTCTATCTCTCTCTCTCTCTCGCTCTCTCTCTGTCTCGCTCTCTCTTTCACTCTCTCTCTCTCTCTATCTCTCTCTCTCTCTCTCTCTCTGCATACGTACACTTTGACTGTGTCTGTTGACTGTAGCATTTACCAAAAAGTCCCCAAGAATGAGTTGTTTTAATAGAAATGACAACATATTAATCAACACTAATCGTACTCAGGGATGTGATCAGCTCTGTGGTGTGAACATCACGTTTCTGAGGTTTAGAGAGTTAAAGTAGAAACAGCTCAGTTCATGGTGTTCAGTAGATTTTAGAATTTCATCAGTAACTGGATTAAAACTGATAATAAACCAGTGCTGTTATGTGCTGCACTAATCCCACCCCCACACACACACACACACAGTTAAAAGCCCACAGTAACACACTGCAGAGCTCCCGCCTGCTCCTACACCTGGTCCCGGTGTGTCAGCTTTGTGTATCTTTATGACAGCGGTGAACCGTTAGCCTGTTCTAACCCCCTATCACACTTATGTGCAAGTTTGTACCCTTATCAAGTCTCCTTTCAAAGCCAGCCTTTTAACCCGGACCCTCATGCTCGCTCTCGATGGCTTTGTCTCTCATCATTTGTCTCTGGCTCAGCTTTGATGTGTGTATGTGCTTGTTGCAGGGCATCGAGTTTAGAAAGTGTCACGCAGCAGCAGAAGCACAGTGGCTCCCCCTTCAGGCCCGTCTGTAGAGGTGCCGCATGGCCACGAGCCCGACACGCTGCAGCACGCATGAGCAGGGCTGGAAGGTGAGAAAAACACGATGATGATGACGATGATGACGATGACGATGATGACGACAGAGGTTTTTTGTTTTTTTTTACCCTGCAGGTGAAGTCACAATCAAGCAGCAAGACACATGATATGGAGGTCAAAGGTCACCTGATTACTGGGCCTGGTGAGTGTTACTTAATTCCAAATCTTGACGGAACCAGGTCGAATCTGATCATGTGACACAAACACAAAGTGCACTTTTTTTTCACGTTCACTTACCTTCACACTACAACGATGTAGAAAGTCGACCCTGCGGAGCACAGCGTGGTTATTTCCAGAGCAGACGCAAGTCTGTATCCGTGCAGTGGGTTTTAATTTGTTTATTATTAGCCTTGACTGTACATGTCCCTGTGGATGAGCCGTTACTATGGAAACGATAGCGTGTCAGAACCAGCGTGTTTCGATTCAAACTCAGAAATAACGTCAGAGTCTTCTGACCAAACAGTGACCAGTACTGTGGTCCTTATGACGTTGTGTATAAAATCTGTTTGGTGTGTGTGTGTGTGTGTGTGTGTGTGTGTGTGTGTAGAGCTGCAGGGCTCCACAGACACTAAACAGCGTGCTGAACGAATGGTGGAGCTGCAGGAGAGACGGAGGAGCCTTCAGGCTTTACTCAGTACCCGTCTGGCTGAACTCAGGCGTGTGTGTCTTCAGGAGGCGGTGAGTGTCTCTCTATCTCACACACACACACACACACACACACACACACACACACACACACACATGGACACAGAGCCACGCTCATAAATGTATGACACTTGCTTCCTGTCAATGTGTCATCTCTTTGGCATGTACAACTAGCCGCTGTCATGCACACACACACACACACACACACACACACACACACACACATACATACACACACACACACGCTGAAACACACAGCTCATTATCACACTCCTGAGCCGTGGAGTGATCGGACACTGCTGCACTCTCGGCTGTAGTCTGCTGTCTGTGAGTAACACTAACACCATGTGGTGCTGGATGACTGGTGTAAGTGCTGCGTTCCCGCTGTGCTTCCTCACAGAGAGCAAGTGCTAAACAAGTAACACTCCTGATTACACTGCTGGCTGTGTTGTGCTGCCAAACACGCACGCACCCATACATACATACACACACACACACACACACACACACACTCACGCACACACACACACACACACACTCATACACACTTATACACACACACCCATACGTTCATGTACACCGTTGTCTCGCTAATAAAGTGAGGACCTTCTACTGACATAATAATAATGCTTTCCCTTTGCTTAATCCTAACCATAATCCTGTCCCTATTCATAATCCTGTCCCTATTCATAATCCTGTCCCTAATCATAATCCTGTCCCTAATCATAATCCTGTCCCTAATCATAATCCTGTCCCTATTCATAATCCTGTCCCTAATCATAATCCTGTCTCTAATCATAATCCTGTCTCTAATCATAATCCTGTCTCTAATCATAATCCTGTCCCTAATCATAATCCTGTCTCTAATCATAATCCTGTCCCTAATCATAATCCTGTCTCTAATCATAATCCTGTCCCTATTCATAATCCTGTCTCTAATCATAATCCTGTCCCTATTCATAATCCTGTCCCTAATCATAATCCTGTCTCTAACCTTGGTCCTGTCCCTAACCTTAATTCTATCCCTAATCCTGTCCCTAACCTTAATCCTGTCCCTAATACTGTCCATAATCTTAATCTTGTCCCTAACCTTAATCCTGTCCCTAATCCTCATCCCTATCTCTAACCCTAACCCTAACCTTAATCCTGCCCCTAATCCCTGTGTCTAACCCTAACGCTATTCCTAAAAGCCCAAGCCTAATCCTAATCCTAAATCTATCCTAGTGTAAATGTAATGTGTGGGTTGCATGTGGCACAGCCTCTGCATGCCATGACAAACATGACAGTGTGGTTGATTGTGGGATAGATTTGTCTCACAGTAATCTTACCATTCCCACAACTCTCCCATTAGCGCCTTAACTGGCCCAGAACCATCTCGTATCTGGGACGTACGTGTTTGTGGTGCTGAACTATCTAACCCCAATGTGTTATTGTATCATATTATATCATATCGTATAGTATCGTATCGTATCGTATCATATCATATCATATCATACATCTTCAGCTTCAGGGTGGTTGCCCAGAAACGATATTGACTGAGCTAATAAAATAACTAATAACTAACACCATTGCATCACCAACACTGTGAGTTCAGTCACTTATGGTTCTGGGCAACCAAACTGTGAGACTGGACCTCACCCTGAAGCTTGTACTTACCCCCAGTGGTCTCACTAATGTATTTCTTATTTCTAATTGTCCACGCCTGGAGGACGTGTGTGAAGACGTCACTGCGTCGATAAACGCCCTCTATAGACATGTACCTGTTCCTTTAACTGAAACGCTGCCTTGTGATACTGGATAACATTACAGGAACTGACTGGAGAGCTTCCGAACGAGTTTCCTCTAGAAACCGGAGAAAACCCCCCCCACGTCCGGAGAAGAGTTGGTTCAGCCCGCTCCGGCTCCAAGACCAATTTAAAAAGCGAGGTGTGTGGGTTTGTCAGGATGTTACTGCTACACAGGTTCCGTGTGCGCTACCTTAATTCACACTCCCGCCGACTGTCTTGCGATTCAGGAGGAAGACGCGTCTCAGCGCAGGTCGAAGAAGACTCTGTTCAGCGGCGCCCTCCGGAGGCACATAGAAGCGGAGCAGCAGCTGGTTCACGGGAAGAGGACGACGGTTCACAGAGGATGTCACACAGGTGAGGGTGAAGAAGACGTTATGGCGGCTGCAACAACACTCGGGCGTGCTGTTGTGGAATCGGTGACAGGATGT
>JAOVVF010000031.1:12504550-12520844 GCA_028565595.1 Duopalatinus emarginatus | reverse complement strand
CCCCGCTCCGGGCAAGTGTGTTCACTGCCCCCTAGTGTTCACTGGTGTGTGTGTTTCACTGCACGGACGGGTTAAATACAGCGGTCACATTCCTCTGTGTGCAACCACAGTAGGCAAATAGTTCACTTTCACTTTTCTTTCACATACTTAATACATTACTTACTGTGTTACACTGTGAGTTATTGATCACACTTAGTAACACTTGCACATCATGAGCTCATTCCTTAACCTGGGTCTGTTGTCACTGCCCTTTTTTTTACAAAATCACCACAGTGACACTTTTTACACCTGAGCAAACTCAAATTAATTCCCCTAAAAGCATCTCGTCACATGACTTAAGTGCTGTGGTATAAAGCGCTTTAAGAGATTGTGATTTATAATTATCCGACCCACTGTGGTGGAAGTGAAACTGTAAAACGGCTGAGGAAACAGAACTCTCATCAAACCCCTCTGTATCCGTGGACCGCAAATGCATGAAATTCAACCGCGAGTTTACATATACTTCCATCTAATTATATGTTCACGTTGGATGTTCCGTAGAGCCGTAATCATGTCAGTCATTCTTAACCAGACATGCTTGCGATCTTGTTTCCCATTAACTTCTGGGAAGCTTCTGGAAGGCTTGGCACTCTGAAAGCCTGATGCCTTCTGGCTCGTTGCCTGTTTGCCAGGAACAATGTGTTGATTATTCCCAAACACCGCCATCCGTCCCGGCTGACGGAGACAGACCTTCCTGTGATGACACGTTGTTCTGCTCGAGCGTTAAAGAGATCGCATCGCTAATAACCCTCCGCGCCTTCCATGCAGCAGTCATCTGCTACCCGTGTGACTCGAAGCTGCTACCCACAATCCCTTGTCAGACAGCCTTGAACAGCACCTTTAAACCTCTGAGAAATTTGTGGGAAAAGACGGTGATATCATTACAGAATGCGTTGAAGCGTGGCAGTCGTTTCCAGACGGCTGTGTCAGGCTGACAGATAGTGACACCAACACAGAATTAATAGGAGGGGCAGAATTTCTATAATTTCTTCCAGTTAATCAAGCGATCACTGAAATGCACTGGTAATACTAATGCGTGCTTGATCACGAATTAAGAATTGTTTTGAGACTGATGGTCTTTGTGGAACGGTTCATCAGAGTTGGCCAGTGTTGTGAAAGCGATCTGTAATGTGTATTTGCTCCAGAGCTCTCGTTTTCTGTCTCTCATATTTGTACTCTGTGTATGTAATTGCCACAGACAAGAATTTTATCACGTATACCTGCACTGAAAACGGGAACAGAAAACCCACCAACTGAAACTTACTTTGATAATGTAATATCATCGGTGTCACACGGTTAGCCCGAAAGATTGTCAACGAAAACACCTGCACGTCCGTGTTAAACTTCCTGTTCTTGATTGACTCACTGTATTGTGGTTATAATCAGCTTCAATTCTGGGAAAGCTTTATTCTAAATTGTAGGGCATGGCTGTGGGGCTTTGTGTTTATTCTGCTACACGAGTATTAACGGAGTCAGGAACTGTTCAGTGTTGAGGCCTGGGGTGCGGCCGGCTTTCCAGTTCACCCCAAAGGTGTTCACAGGTAAAACCTGTTAACCTGGGCCTTTTATGCCTTGTGTTGACTACACAACTTTTAAAGTCATAGCTATGATATAAAAACTGGGAAACTCTCATATCCCCATATACCCATTTTATCCCTGATTTTTATGGTTAAATAAAAATATTTTCATTGCACTCCAAACGACTAGGAGTCATACACTATATGAATGTAAAAAAAAATAGTTGATATGATCCAGCTGGTCTGAAATGGCATCAGGAAGCCAGCCACTGCACGGACGGGTTAAATGCGGAGGTTACATTCCTCTGTGTGCAAGCACAGTAGGCAAATAGTTCACTTTCAGAAACATGTAATAGATGTATATAACGTAATAGACGGCGTTACAAGCTCTTTTGAGTCTGTAAAAATAAAGATAAAGACACCGGGTTCATCCAGTGTCCTGGTGGTCAAACTTTACCACTGTTTTCTTGTTTGTCTTCCATCTTTTTTCACCACTACATAAAGTCATAAATTTGTGTTCGTTATGATGCGTTAACGCCTCTCAAATTCTTTCTTGGTTTCGGATTTTTGTGGTGATTTTGCTTAAAAAAAATTTAAACCACAAGCAATTATTATTTAACAGAAATTAATCATAGCGTTAAGTAAAGGGGATGTTTTGGGTGACCGCCAGACTTCTGTTTTCTAGGCATCGAGAAAATGTTTATTGCAGAAACTGGTGGATACTAATGTAATGAAACATAGGGAAAGACTTGCTCCATCTAGAGTGAAAAATGAGCCCAGGAACATGGCGTGAGTGAGCAGTGACCTTGTTGTGCTCCTCATTCCTCCTCCAGTTCCAGTTAAAACTACGTAACTAGAACGAACAAATAAAGTTTGATAAAATTCCACATAAACCAGATTTGTTAGGACTGTTTCAGGCCTGTTTTATCCAAACCCTGCGTTTACACCGGCAGCCATGTTTCACCTCTTGTCACCCAGACCACGGTTCACTCATCGCCTCTGGGCATTACTGTGGGCGTTTCTAAACTCAGGCTGGCTGCTGGTTACCATGGTTTCACTGATGTCAGAAAGTTCCTATGTATATTAACTAACTTTCAGTTTTTATTATAAATATGGAGTCATTATTTTTAATACATAGAAATGAAAAACACAGTAATTATTATTTGTGTTGTGTGTTAAACAGATCCACACACACACACACACACACACACACACACACACACACACATGTACATCAGCTGACCAGCTCTAACAGATAAAGAGTTATGTTTTATTAATGCATTCCTCTGTGTTTTCTGTCTTGTTTCTTGTGTACGTGTGCGTGAAGGTGGACGAAGGAATGCATCTGTTGATCACGGGCCCGAACGGCTGCGGTAAGAGCTCGCTCTTTCGGATCCTCAGCGGTCTGTGGCCTGTGTACAGTGGTGTCCTGTACAAACCTCCTCCACAGCACATGTTCTACATCCCTCAGAGGTACGGCCTATTATCGTCAATGCATTTAATAGTAATAATGGTGTAAAGGTCCGTCAGTGATGTTGCATTAAGGTTGATATTTGCGTATGATTTACGTCCTTTCGTAATAGAGCGACTCTTCAACTCGAAAAATAGAGAAAATCTTCAACTCGAATCGTAACCGTTTATTGTCCTCCATTAGGGATGGAAGTGATTAGACTAAAGGCTGGTCACGCATCACAGGATGCTTCTTTCTTAATTTAACCATTAGAATGACCCCCAACTGTTCAGGAGTTTTGGAAGTGTGTGTGTGTGTGTGTGTGTGTGTGTCTACGTCTGTGTCTGAGTGTGTTTCATTCTCATTTCATGCCCTGCTAAGCTAATTAGTAGTGATGAAGGTGGTGATGAAGTGGAGCAGGTTCTGAGAGCAGTGGGTCCAGATGGCCCTGCAGAGCGACTGTTTGATGTGACTGCCTCATTGCACAAGCGAAAGAGATCACACCCACAGCAGACGAAACTGAACACGGCCACACGATCAGACGCTTGTTTCTAACGTCAATTAAGTCCGAACCGTGTTTACGCTCGTCATAGCTCAACGCTGATCCCGACACACATGTCGAGACTGCTGAAGAGGGAGGTACGATGCAAAAGTGGGACGGATGTAGTCATTAATCACGCACAGCACCGGGTATAACGGGTCGTAGACAATAATCAGCGACGGTTGCCACTCTGTTGCCTATTAGAACATGTTTTGAAGTGCTGTGTTAACATGTTGGGACGTGTGTCTGACAGATCTTCTGCCAGGTTTGGTCCGTTTTCATTCACACTAGTGTGTGTTTGATGTCTTATGTGGTTCATCTGCCATATAATATGAAAAAATATATAATAACATATCAGAACAAGCAGATTAATCTAATCTGTGATTTGCCTGGCAGACGTCTGTAGATTAATCAGCACGTTCTGACCAATCAGAATGGAGAATTCAACAGCGCTGTCTGCTGTAACATGCTGATTTAATGCGCACTGTAAAGAACAAACAAAACGAAGCAAACTTTCACATCAAGGACGTTTTGAAAAAAACACTGTGGATTTAACTCTCAGGCAAATTACACCCCTACCCTTAAATCTGCACCAATTTCCTGGGGAACTTTATGGATTTGACCTTTTGCACGACAGCTGTTAGCCAGAGTATCTAAAGATTATTATTATTTTTTAATGTGGCTGCGTAAATGCCATCCTTCATTTCCATGAAAGGGATTTTTGGCGAAATGTACGTTTCAGTTCTTTTTCTTTTTGGTTGTTTAAGTTGAGGTTTAGAATTGATTCAAACAAATTTAAGACCAGGTGCAGGTCAACCACCCTCCGTACCACGTGTGGACCGGGAATCCCAAATCACACAGACACACAGTGTACAGTGAATCAGAATTCCGCTTTATTCAAGACAGCAAAGAGTTTATAAAGCGTTTGTATGTACAGGATAGGAAGAAAGAATTGAGTTGTAAAATTACGATTGGATGATGCACCTGGCATGCAGGATAGTCAGGAAGATGATTGGATAGTCAGCAAAAATAAGAAGAGTGTACTTTAGGTCAGAAGAGTTCGTCTGAAAGCTCAAGGTCTGGTCTGAAACACAAGGGTTCTGCAGAGTCTGAACAATTTATTCCAACATCTTACACTTTAGATGTAATCATTAGAGTGTGAAGAGGATTAGAAATGTAAATCAGGGAAGGGCTCGTCCCTGGCAGGTAACAGAAGATAATAGATTTAAGGAGTCTGTCCTCTATTAAGGAGCTCAAGCAAGAAATAAGGCACAAGCAGTATTAACCCCCACACTTACCCAAGTCAAGTCAAGTCAAGTAGTTTTTATTGTCATTTCAACCATAAACAGTGTTGTACAGTACACAGTGAAACGAAACAACATTCCTCCAGGACCAAGGTGCTACATGGAACAATAAACTACACAATACAACATAAAGTGCACGTGTGCTGAAGCATGTACAATGACGCAAGACGATTTACAATAAATACACAAGACAAAATACAATAAATACACTAGACATTAACACTAGATATAGGAAGGGGACAGTGCAGATAGCCCACTGGTAGTGGGAGCAATACGGTGCAGTTATGTCCTTTTCTTGTAAACATAAACATTGTGTTTTTAGCAGCAGTATTGTCCATTTTTGGTAAGATGTAAACAAACATTGTGTTATAGCAGAGGTTCAGAACTGGCATTAAGCTAAAATCTCTATGATGACAACAATGTAAGGACATGTGATCAGTGGAGTTTTGAGTCAGAGCAGATGTCAGGATCCAAATAACAAATGCAGGCAGAACAAACTTCATTCTAATTGCACCGCCTGGGGGCACTCCAGGCAAAACATAGTGTAAGTCTAATACAAAATACATGTGTGTATGTGTAAAGGTGTGTGTTGCTCGTGTTCGGTGGTCCTCCTGAGAGGCCTACTTGATTGGTGGTTTATAACCTGCGTGTGTTCACACAGGCCGTACATGTCCGTGGGCACTTTACGGGACCAAGTGATTTACCCCGACACGTCTCAGGAGATGCTGGAGCGAGGTTTCACTGATCAGCAGCTGGAGGGAATCCTGCGTGCTGTCAACCTTCTCTATATCCTCGAGAGGGAGGGAGGTGAGCTCACACCCTCAACATTAAACCCTGCTGAGATTTTACTGCAGGGATTTTAGTGCGAGACTGCATAGACACAGAACATTTGAGCGTTTCTCAGCCATAACAGACCTCACTCAGATGTATCTGCCGTATCTGTGGGTAGAAACCCAGGCACTCAGTCATCTCCAGGGTACAGGAGCAACAGGGTAGCAGTTGGTGCTATTAACCTTAACTTTTGAACTTTCAGAAGTGTAATAGACCTCATGCCTAGAGTGAGGTAGTTGATGCTTTGGTCTTTTGGCAGGTTGGGATGCTGAAAGTGATTGGAAGGATGTTTTGTCTGGAGGAGAAAAGCAGAGAATGGGCATGGCCAGGATGTTCTACCACAAGTAAGACACACCACAAGTCAGAAACACATTATATTAGTGACTCCTCTCCAACATACTGAGCAAATACAAACGCAAAGATTTCACAATTCGTAAAGTCGACCCTGATCGGCTGCTCTGCTTGTTTGCTCTGTACCAAACTCTCTGACTGATTTCCTCCAGGCCCAAATACGCTCTCCTGGACGAGTGCACCAGTGCCGTCAGTATTGACGTGGAGGGCAAAATCTTTGAAGCCGCTAAGGATGCCGGGATCGCACTTCTCTCAATCACACACCGTCCGTCTCTGTGGTGGGTATTACTGTCAGCTTTCTAAGCAGCACGCTTCTGCACAGCTGGAGGCGTGAGAGAAGGGAGGAGAGGAGCAGAGCTGGAGTAGTGTGGAGTCTAGGAATAGGATTTTAACAGATTGGTTTGATCTGAAAAGGAAAAAGGCATATGAACATATGGAAACGATATGAACATTCTTATTAATGAAGCCTGTCACCACCACATGGGAACTGACAGATGTTCCTTATATTATTAGTTGCTGTAAGTATGAAAGAGATGTGTAAAGGAGCCGACATTTCACTGTGGTATGATTTGGAGCAGTATGTTAGCTCGAAAATTAGCTTTAGGGACTGGGAGGACACACCCCTCCTAACTGAACGAGACAGGTTTAGAGGACATCGCACCTACATTTAGACTGACTTGCCCAGAGGCCATTCTTTGGGACTGACGGACACAGAGGACACACCTCCTTCAGTGGGACTGACGAACATAGAAGCCACACGTCTCTTACTGAGACTGACACGCCTCCTCCTGGGTACTGACTGGCAGAGGACGTGTCTTTTCTGGTACTGACAGCAGACAGGACACGCTTCCTTCTGGGTACTGACTGGCAGAGGACGTGTCCCTTCCGGTACTGACAGCAGACAGGACACGCCTCCTTCTAGGTACTGACTGGCAGAAGACGTGTCCCTTCTGCTACTGACAGCAGATAGGACACGCCTCCTTCTGGGTACTGACTGGCAGAGGACATGTGTCTTTTCTGGTACTGACAGCAGACAGGACACGCCTCCTTCTGAGTATTGACTGGCAGAAGACATGTGTCCCTTCTGCTACTGACAGCAGACAGGACATGCCTCCTTCTGGGTGCTGACTGGCAGAGGACATGTGTCCCTTCTGGTACTGACAGCAGACAGGACACGCCTCCTTCTTTGGGACCATCTAACAGATATCATGCCTATTTTTTAAGGACCGACAGGCACAGAGGCCACACCTCTTTCTTTAGGAGGGACAGGCAGTCCTGTCTGACAGGCCAAGGCTTTTTCACTTACTCATGCCCCACCCCCTAATAGAAATTAGACAGTAATTAAGAAGAAGTTAATGAGATTTCGGACCCCCTAATTATTGCTATTTCTATTCTTATGATTAATGGAGCGTGGTAATTAGACCATATGGTTGTCCTCTCCTCTGACCACAGGAAGTACCACACCCACCTGCTGCAGTTCGATGGCGAGGGCGGCTGGCGCTTCGAAAAGCTGGACGCATCCACACGGCTCTCACTGCAGGACGAGAAGCTGCGGCTGGAGACGCAGCTCTCGGGCATCCCCAAGATGCAGCAGCGTCTGTCTGAACTGTGCGGCATTCTGGGAGAGGACAGCAGCCTGCTGAGCCCCACGGAGACAGAGGGGGGGCGACAGGGGGAGGAAGAAAGAGAGAAGAAGCAGCAGCAGGAGGAGAGGGAGGAGAGAGACGGGCTCCCCGGTGAACAGGGACGAGGCCTTATGGAGTGAATTGATGCCAGGAGACGGAGATGATTTCAAAGCCAGCTGTTTGTGTGAGCTTGTGTGTCTGTGTGTCTGTGTGTCTGTGTCTGTGTCTGTGTCTGTGTCTGTGTGCGCATGTGTGCGCAAGTGTTGGCACGAGTGTGTGCGCGAGTGTGGGGGTCCATGAACGTGGGTTAAGGATCTGGGCTTAAAATTATTAGCTCTGATGGAGGTCTTTAGAGGCTTCCTTCAAGTGTTTGTGTGTGTATATATGTGTGTATGTGTATGTGTGTGTGTGTGTGTGTGTGTGTGTGTGTGTGTGTGTGTGTGTGTGTGTGTGTGTGAGGTGGGAAAACCATGAGGCTGGTGCCAGTTGTTGCAGGTGCAGCAGATGATGAAAACTGCTCAATCCCATCCCATGTTATTACTATTCTCTACAGAATATGCACAAACTCTCTGACACTGTGTGTGTGTGTGTGTGTGTGTGTGTGTGTGTGTGTGTGTGTGTGTGTGTGTGTGTGTGTGAGTGAGAAAGGAGAAAGGGAAGCACTTGGGAAGGGCTGCTGTCAGACCACTGACTGTAGTTGTGTTGTACTGTTCGTTTTAATAAGTCTCGCGATGCTGATATAACGTTAGGGATTCACCACTCAGTGCTGTAGGCCTGTTTTTGTGCCGTATTTTCTACAAAGGGCAGAGGGTTCGATTTTCTACTCTGTCAGAATGATAACCAGCGCACAGTTTGATGGAGTGCTTTCTGGAACTATGAATCAGGGTTGGGCAATTATACCAGACATTGGTATCATGATACTTTAAAATCCCAGTTTCTCCCAGTTTAATTATGACGTTCCTTTTAGCCGGGTCTCCCCAGTCATATGACCCGTTGCCATTTAGAGGATAAAGCCTGACTTGTTTTCTTCAACACTTTTGGAGATCACTAACTGTGCTATTCTGTATTTACAAGCTAAAAGAACTCCAGTGGAGAGTGTAGTAGTGTAGTGGTACAGTACAGTCTGAAATCACTCATCAGTAGCTGTGTACCAGTCATACACTTCGTTTCCCTTTTATTAGCTCCGACTCATCAACATACAGCTCTGAAGGAGTTCTGTGGTATCTGGCAACAAGACGATAGCAACGGATCCTTTTTGGGATCAGACCAGACGGTCTAGCTTTCACACCCTCACACACACATCAGTGAGTCTCGGTCTCCACGACCCTGTCACTGGTTTGCCGGTTGTCCTTCCTCGGACCACTTTTGGTAGCTATTAACCAGTGTATACTGGGACACACCCTACAAGAGCTGCTGTTTAGCACGTGACCCAGTCGTCTAGACATCACAATTTGGTCTTTGTCACTCAGATCAGATTATCTTGCTACTGGGAACTGTCAAGGGCTGGGATATATTAGGCAGAAAGCCAAGAGTCAGTTCTCAAAGTTGTGTTGTGTTGGAGGCAGGAAAAATGGGCAAGGGTAAAGATCTGAGGATGAAATTGTGATGTCTAGACGATCGGGCCAGATCATCTCTAAAACAGCAGGTCTTGTGGGGTCAGTAAAGCAGGTCGATTCTGTAGTGTCTGTTACTATTGAAATGCTAAATGCTACTAGAGGAGCTACTACCAGAGCTGCTGTTAAAGAAGCGTAATCCACAGTCAGGGTGTAGAATTCAACGACAAAGTGAAAGTGAATTGTTTGCACACAGAGGAATGTGAGCTCCTGTATTTAACCCGTCCGTGCAGTCAAAAACACACAGCAGTGAACACTAGGGGGGCAGTGAACACACACTTTCCCAGAGTGGGGGGGGGGGTCATGATAAAAAAAATAAAAAGCATCATGATATTAATGTTATGCTGTCATGTTTCCCAACCCTACCACAAGCGATTCTGTGAACGACAATGATGCGTGGAGCAACGACCAGACGTCAAATGGTCACGCCCACATCCGAGGTCACTACAGGTCAATCTGTGAGATCTGCCTGTGAGGGAGTTGGCTGGCTTCCCTTGTTTTATGGTTGCTGTAGCATTCTGTAGCAGATTGATTTAACCCATGACTGTACATCTCAATTCACTTCTATAACATTTACACAGTCTCTGGACCGTGTTAGATTTACTTTAACGATAGTAAGGTAGAAACCTGACGTCTCGTGTTCTTGCACACAGTATATACTGAAATAAATCTATATGTTAAATGCCACTTTGAGCCAATAACGCTGCCTGATATATCAGAAATATATCAACAGTTTAACACGATCCTGTTGTAACAGTGAACGTTGTTATAGTAGATGACCTCCTTTTGTATGTTATGAAAGTGTCCTTTCAATTTCACAGTCTGATTTCCTTCTTTTAAAATGAAAATCGAGCTGATTTGAAAATGCTGATTTTAAAATATCAATCAATTGACTGATGTTTGATTGTAGCCAGTTATTACTCACTGCTTTAAAGATGCCCGAATGTGCCCATTATGTTAATAAAGTTTATTTTATCAGAGTGTTTATCCTAAAAGTAATAAATTAAATTAATAAATCAGATTATTTTGCACAGCTGGTTTTGTATCTGTGACACCAGACAAGTTTCTAAAGTAGATCACGTAAAATACGACCCTTTTTTTTCTTATTTTTTTTCCCCCAAACTAACATTTTTACTCTGTTTAATTTCTACAAATGTTAACTCTGTGGACACACCTCCAGTCTGTAATAAACACCTCGTTGCTGTCAGTGATAGAGATTTCATTTGCACATTTGCCTGCATGACTTCAGATTATTTCCCTCTGTTCATAGAATCTAATAAAAGCCATTGTTTAGAAATCCACACCCTCCACCTGGATGCTTTTACTCGTTTGTCCGAGTTGTTTTGTTTTTTCTTTATTTTTTTCTCCCAGTAGTGTTGGTGTTCTGATAAAGGGCTTGATTTGATTTCTGGTGTGCAGAACATTCATGAATTATTCATCACGGCGCTCGTGTTATTACTGTAGTTTTGTAGAGTGAACACACTGCAAGTTTTATTGCTGAGTTTAATACAATTGTAATTTTTACACAATAAATGCAAACATGATGAGATACAACGTGGAGGGGGGAAAAAAGGACTATATACCAATAAGCCATAACATTAACACCACCTGCATAAACAGCCAGTCTGGTTAGTGTGTAGCTGTGGCACCGAGACGTTAGTAACAGATCCGTCTGTAGGATCGGACCAGACATTCACTCGTTACACACACACAGTGAGACCTGGTCTTCTTGACCCTGTCACCGCTTCACTAGTTGTCCTTCTGTCCGTCCATGTTTGGTAGGTATTAACTACTGTCTACTGGGACACACCCCACAAGACCTGCTGTTTTGAGGACGATCCGAAATTCGTCTAGACGTCACAATCTGGTCCTTGTCAGTCAGTCAGTCAGATCAGATTAATGTATTTCAGTGGCACCTGCCAAAGGGGGTGGGATATGCAAGACTGAACTGCTGAACATTTACTTCTCAAATTTGATGTGGTGGAAACTGGAAAAATGTGCATGATCTTGACATGGACCAAATTGTGACGCGTACTTCAGAGGTCTTGTGAAGTCCATGCCGCTGTTTTGGCAGGTGGTGTTCTGTAAAATATTCCTGGTATTTAAATGACAGATAAAGAATGAGCATGTGCAGTAAGTTGATTATTACAGGATCGACACTCTTACTCAAAGCGGACCAGCTGGTTCTTCTGTTGTGACGTTTTTTTATTAGCGTTTACACTTTTCTGCTGTCAGTAAAATAGCTCCTGATGACACGAACACTAACAGACTAGTGAACTCTAATGGCAGTGTGTCGAGACCACAGCTGAGTTAGTGTTACACCATTAAACCAAACATTTCCTTCTAGGGTAAAAATGAAGAGGACGACTTATTTTTTTAATGTTGATATTAATAGGTCACAGCATCCATTAGTGGAAAGATGTGAGAGAAGAGGAGTGAACAGAGCTTTAATTACACCAGCCGTGATCAAACCCAGTCAAATATTTTCCACTAGTTGAGTCTAATTAGAGGTATAATCAGTAATGTTGGTTTTGAAGTCGTATCTTTAAATGTTGCTCTTTTTGTCTTTTAATCTCCAACTTCAAAGACCTCAAAGTCCTGCTGGTGATACCCGATTACTTACCCCCTCAGGTTGATTGATTGATTGATTGGTTGGTTGGTTGACTGACTGATCTATAACTCAGGTTGGGTGATATTTAGGTTACATCGGGTTGAATTCGCTTGTTTTGGGTTAAATTAGATTGGGTCGGACTACACTGGGTTAAATCTGATTGGGGTGTTGTAAACTGTGGGGGGGGGGGCTACATTGGGCTGGGTTAAGATGGATTGTTTTAGGGTAAGATTAATAGGTTTGGTTATTGTAGACTGGGTTGGATTCTCTTTCATCTTCCTTTTCTCTCTTTCTGTCTCTCTGTCCCCCTCTCTCTCTCTCTCTCTCTGTCCCCCCTCCCTCTGTCTCTCTTTCTGTCTCTCTCTCTCTCTGTCCCCCTCTCTCTCTCTCTGTCCCCCCTCCCTCTGTCTCTCTTTCTGTCTCTCTCTCTGTCTCTCTCTGTCCCTCTCTCTCTGTCTCTCTCTCAGACAGACATTACAACGCATCATTAGATCCTGATGATGTGATAACCTGTCATTACCTAATAAATTGATATATTAGGGGCCACGTGGTGCCGCTGGAGTCGCGCGCCGCACTTCCCGGCTCCGCGCGCGTGATTCCTGCGGAGCGCTCGAGCACCGTTTCCACCCCACGTCCACCTTCACGTGTTGCATTGTGGGTGTTTCACAGTTTTCATCCACTGTGGATCAGGGAAGTTTTTATAGTGTCTGTGGGATTCCAGGGGCGGGGATCAGGGAACCGGGAACCGGGACTGAACCGGGGGAAGAGAGAAGGCGAGCAAAGAACCGGAGAACGTTTGGCTGAGTATCGGTCGGATCTGGTGGAGAAGTGCAGAAGGTAAGAGGTGTAACTGAGAAGACTCCTGACTTCAGGAAGTGATTCATCTGCTCACTTTACAGCCCACAGATCAGACTGGTTAGATCAGACTGGTTAGATCAGACTCTATATCAGTTATAATTCACTTTATTAGTGAATTTTAAATTGTGCATGAAAATCGGATTAAGTGAGAGTAAAATGTCCAGGTTTAATGAGGATGATGGTCATGTAAGAGCAGTGCTGACACTTCATAAACCTGCTCCATTATTACTGCTCTTTGTGATGCTGAAGCTCTTTATTCTGCTCACACTCATTAGATCTTTAAGAGCTTCTTTCCTATGGGAGGCCAATGGGGCCATAAAACCTAGACGCGCCATAAATGGTGCTTTTTTTTTTTTTTTTTTTCTTCCTTTCTTTCTTTACACACCTTATTACTTGCAGGCAAATCTTGCACTAACAGCTGGTTGGCTTGTTAACTGGCAAGGGATAAAATAATATTAATGTTATAAATTATTATGAAGTTTATGCATTTAATCTTGTTGAGTCTTACAACCCGTGTTGGGTTCAGGAAGGCGGAGGAAGTGGACACGAGGGTTTAATGAACCCAACCGTAAACAATAACAGAACAGGAAACGCAGCAACAGGACCACAGCTCGGCTCAGAAAAAGGTGCGGTGAAACACGGTGACTATACAGACGGTGCAGATCAGGTGAAACAACGTGCAGGTTCTCAGGAAGAGGGAAACTGGGATCACGTGACGTCCTGGGGCTGCTGGGTGTTGTAGTCCTTACAGCATATTATAATAGATGAATAATAGAATAGATATATAGAAATATGTTATACACAGACTAGTGTAACAGTCGTAACACAAGGTAGATTCTCTCTGGTCTGTTTTCAGCTGGAGGTTTTATTCTGATAACAAAAATAAAAAGTCTTTTAGTATCGGCAGCTCTCGTCTCTTGTCTCTTGTCTCCTGTCTCTGCTCCACATCTCTCTTGATCAAATTTATATAACAAGCATATAAAGAGGGACGATTAGCTAGTTGTACGCCGCATGGAGTATAATTTGTACATTTGGTGTTATTTCTTTACTTTCTGGTTAATTTGTGTGGTGTATGGAGGAAACATGGGACATCCCTAGTAGTAGTAGTAGTAGGTGTAGGTGTGTGTGTGTGTTTTTACGTAATCTATTTCACACACTCCTTGTTTACTGCTGATGATGTCTTCTGGACGTTGAATAAAAATAAAGCTGCATATTTAGAACAAATAAGACAATATGGAAAGCCAAAAATTGATTCTTATCTATTTTTTTCTTGAGAGAGAGAGATAGTGTGCATATTGAAATGTCAGACTGTCAGAGATGGTGTATCATGCTTTAATAACCCACACCGTCTGACGGAGACGTTTTGGTCCTCATTAGATAACAGCTGTGTGGTATTTTGACACATTGATGTTTAAAACCCTGTTAACATGTTTTTTTTTTATGCCAGGTCCTTTTTTAACGTGTCTTAAACGCTGTAATAAGCCAAACAGAGGCTCTGTCTCAAACAACTAGTAAGCTGTGTTGTTGGCGACTGCCTACCTAGTCAGCTACCTTAGTATATATGTGTGTGTGTGTGTGTGTGTGTGTGTGTGTGTGTGTGTGTGTGTGTGTGTATGTATGTTAAATTTGAGGCTGCATGTGGACACGTAACATTTCATATGTGAGTAAGCACAGATATTTATATCTCTCTGAACTCATCCAGCTCTTCAGTATTTTCAGTACTTCATTAGTATTATTATTTCTTGTGTGTGTGTGTGTGTGTGTGTGTGTGTGTGTGTGTAAATTTCTCTTAGTGTATCACCAAGTCAGACTCCTTGTATGCGTAACATACTTGGTGAAATAAAGAGATTCTGATTCGGATTCTGAAGTAGACAGGACTCTAACTGACACTGAACTTTAGATTACCGATTACTGAGACAATCAAGTTTGACAGCGACTCGTTTACTAAGCTAACAGAATTAGCATCAGGACATTTAAAGACGTTTAAATGCAAGCTAACGTCCCTCTCTGTTATACAGTCACAGACAAACCCAGAAGGAGAAGATTTCACCTCGTCAGTTTGTTCGTGGTGAACCTGCAGGTTTCTAATTCAGAAGACGTTTCTTTGATAATGTGGTTTTACTTTAGCGTCCTTTGAGACGTCAGTGATTTCAGCGGTTAGACGAGTGAGCAACGGTCACTTTTTATTAACCAACAGCACTACAGGATGTGGTTGAATGGGAAATAAATATAGAGTGTTTACTTCAACGACAGAAACATATTTACTGTGGTTGGAGGAGAAACGCCGGTCAGATGTCACAGCCACTATATGTGGGACATGTCTGTGTGTGTTGTGGGTGTCTGTATGTGGGAACGTGTGTGTGGGTGATTTATTAAATACATGGACGAACACATTGGTAATAGATTGGAAGTGTGAAGTTAAATTAATTGTGTGTGATTCAGGTTTAGTCAAAGTGCTGATTGATTGAGTCAGTGAATGCAATGGATCGGTGCCCTGTCCAGGGAGTCTTCCTTCCTTGCGCATAGAAATTCTGAATGAAGTGAAAGTGAAAGTGAACTGATAGAGAACTATTTACCTACTGTGCTTGCACACAGAGGAATGTTACCTCTGTATTTAACTCATCTGTGCAGTAAAACACACACACACACCAGTGAACACTAGGGGGCAGTGTACACACTTGCCCGGAGCGGGTGGGGGGGGCAGTTGGGGCAGTTAGGTGCCTTGCTCAAGGGAACCTCAGTCGTGTCTTGCCCTGGGCGGGAATCGAACCTGGGATCTTCAGGTCACAAGACCAGTTCCCTAAACACTAGGAATCCAGTGGATCCCGGAAAAACTGCAACCCTGACGGATAAAGTGGACAAAAGAATGTCTGACTGACTGAACCAGTTGGCTTCCCATAGTTTTACCTTTTCCCTTCAGTTCATTCACAGGCATGTATATTTCTCAGGGAAGTGATTAGCCAGCATCAAAGCCTCATGGGTAATCTGGGGGGGTTGTAAAGCCTCGCTGAGTGACATACTGGGTACAAAGCCGTAATGAGGAATTCATCACTCCATTCTGGAGAAAGTGTCATTTCATACCGACTGTATAAATTAGGACGGAGTCTTTCTGAGTGGTTTACAGTGGTGCCATCTGTCCATCTTCCTTACGGTTAGGAGAACCTGAGTGGAAAACAGCCCACCAGGTATGAGAACCTGAGTACCTCATCAAAGACAAGAGCATGAGTATGAAGATATTCAAACATGTTGTGTGTGTAGGGCATGTTTATTGTTTCTGTACACATAAGTGCCAGAAAAACTGGTACACTTGGTAGGTCCTCTACAGGAAATGGACTCCACCAGCTTATGGAAATATTCTGTATGTACTGAACCCCAGACTTCCTCCAGAACGCTCCACAGCTCTGTCATATTCTGAGGTGGAGGATTTCTGTTCTCCACAGCATGTCACATGACGTCCCAGACGTGTTCAATAACATGGAGATCTGGTGATTTAGGTGTGAATGACTAATCCCCAAACTCAGATGAGTGTTCCTCTAACTATAATCTGGTGTCTC
>JAOVVF010000031.1:12482031-12492604 GCA_028565595.1 Duopalatinus emarginatus | reverse complement strand
TACAGTATTACAAAAATAATTTACGAAATTTAATGAGTTTTATTAAATAGTATATTTAATAAAAATACAAATATATTACAATATATTTGTATATAAAATATATACAAATATAATACAAATATATATAAAAAATACTTAAATTGTCTTAAAAGAATGGTGAAAAAACATATGACTAGTGTATGTAATATAAAGTATAATCTATAATTATCTATAATTATATAATAAATAATTAAGAAGTATAATCTTAATTCACGCTTGCTCATTTTTCCGGCCTCCAACATGTCAGATTTGAGAGCTGACTGTTTAGTTGTGGCCTTATATATCCCACACTGTTGATAAGTGACACTAGATTCAAGATCAAGATTCAAAGTTTTATCTGTCACATACACAGTCATACACAGGACAACCTGCAGTGAAATGCTAACTGACTGTCGTCCACAGAATATAAACTATAGGTGTGAGAAATACAGTAGAATGAAATTACATGAGATATCAATGAGATGAAACTATAATGAGATAATCAATGTAATTCCTGTCACTTGCGGTTTACTGGTTTTAATGTTATGGCTGATCAGAGTATATATATGTGTGTGTGTGTGTGTATTTCACGGTCTTAACCAGTGTTGCCTATTGTTAAAAAAAAAAAAAAGAAAGTTTTTTGAGTTCACTAATTCTTTAAACACTAAAGTCAGGAACGATGAACGAGGCAGAAATGGTGTTTATATGAGGACTGTGTGATTCAGAGGTACAGTAATCGCCAGGAACTCATTAACCATAAACAGCTGACTGTGCACTCCGAGTTCCTCAGGGGTGGGAGGAGATCTGTCTCTGCCTCTCTCTCTCTCTCTTCCTGTGTCTCTCTTTTTTATCTTCCCTCATGTTCCTGAAGAGCTGTAACACCAAACGCCAGTTATATCCCTACAGATCTCCAAACTGACAGCAAACAAACAGAAGAAAGTGCAGACCCTCGCATTTTCCCACCCTGTACAGCGTGGCTGTGCTAATCCTGTCCTGGAACAGGTGTAGGCAAACCAGTGTTACAAATCCAGCCCCTACCCCACCCCTCCTTCGCCTCCTCACCCTTTTGACCCTTCGCTTTCTCTGTGTGAACAAACCATCCCCCTTCTCTGTACACACACACACACACACACACACACACACACACACACACACACACACACGCACACACACACAACACAGGTACTGCGTATACAACGCACATACACGTCTATATACATGTATATAAAAATAAACATGCACTTGGAGCCACACTTCCTGTCTGTGACTTCCTGAAGTGGTGTGAGCCTGATAGTGCCTTTATACAGACATGCAAAACACTGAGGCATGCTACAGTATGCAAACAAGGACAGGAAGTAAGGACGGGGCAGTACAGGTCTGACCAGTTGTCTGTTTGTATAAACGTGCCTTAAACGTGTGTGTGTGTGTGTGTGTGTGTGTGTGTGTGTGTGTGTGTGTGTGTGTGTGTTTCAGCCTGACCATATCAAAGCCTCAGTAAACAGGAACATGTATGTCAGTTTGCTTGTTCTAAAGATGCTGAAGTCGTTGCACAAACATAACACGCCAACAGTTCAGGCTGGAAAGTCGCCCGCTAGCAAATAAGGTAAACAATAGGCTATCTAACGGCCGGGAGCCATCAGGGTTCACCAGGACACGCTGTAATTCAATTCCACAAAGTCTAGTTCTTTGTCGAGGCTCCTGATGATCATCTGATAACCTTAACACGAAATGTCACTGATTTACCATGCATCCAGGGATGTCTCTTTTGTGTGTGTTAAACGTGCGAGTGTGTGTAACCTATGTGAGTGGGGGTTGGTAGGTAGGTTGCTGGGTGTGTGTGTGTGAACATATGAGCTAGAGGTTTGGCTCATCCCTTTGACGGAAAATCCTGCAGTAATCCAGATCGAGAAACGAGCACTCGTGATGTTAAAAGCACTTAAAGCAAGAGTCCGTGTGACGGGCGGGGCAACGTTGACGTTTAACAATCAGACAAGTCTAAGGACCTGTTCCAGGTGTATACGTTAATGGACGTTTTGACCACCTACTCAGTAGTGCAGGTTCCTGAAATTGACCTGGGGTGGGTTTTCAAAAACATCCATAACACTAAATACTCCGAACATTCTTTATAACTAATGTAGAGCTTAAACTGGGTTTTCTGACCCATTTGTAACTCACTAAATCCTTTTAAACTGGATTAAAAACAATCAGGACTTTAACTTTCAGGAAAAAAAAAATCTCTTTGCTGCGCTGATCTTATACACAGCAACAGCACATTTATATACAAACACAAGTTCATGAAAATTAATATTTATCTGTGTAAATCGTGTGTAATTGTATCCTGTAAACAACATACTAACAATGTCTAAAAATCTAATCTTCTAGCTTGAATGATGTAGTCAGCATGTTCCTAGTATTAAATTAGCATCGGCTGTTATGTGTCCTGCTGTGGCGGCTAGCGTAACGTTACAGCTTTCCACTACGGCAGTCCTCATTTCACTTCTGAGCACAAATGTGTAGTGTTTTATTTTTTTTCCAGTGTTTCAATTGTTTGGCTTGGCTTAGTGGTCAGGGAACCGGTCTTGTGACCGGAGAGTCACAGGTTCAATCCCTGGCCAGGGCAAGACACGACTGAGGTGCCCTTGAGCAAGGCACCTGACTCCCACAACTGCTCCCCGGGTGCTGTGGTTTGGGGCTGCCTCCCTGCTCCGGATGCACGGATGAGCTAAATGTGGAGGTCACATTCCTCTGTGTGCAAACACAGTAGGCAAACAGTTCACTTTCATCATGTGAAACAACTTTAACAAATTAACTCGACTTGATGTACAAGAGATACAATTGTTGGTAAAATGTCTTCCAATCAGATAGCAGACAATTCTGGGCCAAATCTGCCCCATTTAAGGCACTTACGGGGCAGTTATGACAAGCCACATTTAAAGGTTTTCACGGCCTCTGACTTTATGTCTCGTGTGGTCCACATGCAGCACCATGTGATGTGATTATAATTTGGGTCGAAACTTGACCACTTGTAGCCCACTGTATATTTTGTTGCTGAGTTTGGGTATTTAAATCTGGATGAAGTTCTACTGCGGTATTTGTGCTGAATGAAGTATGAAGTGTGGACCAGATCCGGGCCATGACGTATTTGCTGTTAGTGAAGTATTTAGTTTAATTCATAAGAAAACAAATCAGTTCGCACCTCCGGGTTGTCGTGATTCTGGACTGACCACATGACAGGTTAATTATGTGCCTATTTAGCCTGTCAGCTCCATATGTGTAAAGTAGGAATTACTTTTTTTTTTTAATACCAGTAAATACTTATTAGTTATAATTTTTTTCCCTAATGACACTGTTGTGGTAAATCCTGACTCTGGTCTCTGTCTGTGTCTGTCTGTGAGGAGTTTGTTGTGTTCTCCGCATGTTGCAGGATTATGTTGATAAGAGAATGACAGACTGACTGATGTTGGTGGTAAAACTATGAGAAAAAGCAGGTAAGTCTGTGGTTCACTGTCCGCCCGGTGGTGCTTCTCCAGCACAGACTCAGAGGCAGTTACTTAAAAACTTATTCGTAATTTTGGAGACTGAGAGAGATTTTGGGAAACATTTTCTATACTGGTCTTCCTAAAGTTATATTGTTGTTCAGGTTGGTACGATTAATCATTACTGGACATCACATCCCAGGCCTGGTTACTAACGCTAATGAATTGTGTTAATTATGATGAGTGTTAATTTTTAAATCCCATTCCCACCTGCTTTTTGACCAATCCCGATCTCCTGAGGCCGGCAGACCAATTCTGTCTGTCCCACAGTTATTTTTATCTCAGGTATTATTGTCCTGTTCCACTGGATCCCTGTCCTGATGCACTCTACCTACTACTGCTATTTGTGTCTAATTGGTTACTTATACACACACACACACACACACACACACACACACACACACACACACACAGCAATACACACAGCATTACACAATACACACACACTGAAAAATACCAAATAAAAAAACAATAACAGCTGATATATTTGCTCCACACGTCCCCCACAGCAAAATGGTGCCTTATTATTTTTGAAGCCTGCGTAAATGTCTGTTATGTGTCTGTCACAGACGGGAGACGAAGGCCGATACGAGCGCCGATAACATTTTAATATAAACAAAACAGGAACTATGATCCAAGGCAAAAAAAAAATTGGCACACAGAAGACAACAGAAAAAAAATCAAGCCAGTTAAGTGCCATGTAAGACCAGATGTAAACACCGGGGCTCATTAAGCAAAATGTGAATCACGTGCAGACAGTTATGTCACATGACCCAGTGAAGTGAAGTGCAGTGGCTGATGGGAAACTTAGTCAACCGTGACAAAAACCATTCCACAACAAACAATACTTACAAATACAGCACGAGCATTGAGTCATCTGAGAAAAATAATATATAATGTAAGATAATAAATAATGTATAAACTAATGTTACTGTGTTGTTGCGAGTCACTTGAACTGTCCTGTCAGTCAGGGCTGTGTCTGAGTGTCTGGGTGTCTGAGTGTCTGAGTGTCTGGGTGTCTGAGTGTCTGAGTGGTAAATCTGTATACATGAGTCACACGCCAGACGTCATGTTAAACATCAACATCAGCCACGTTTAAGCATAAAAAAGTACAAGGTGACTGACAAAAGCTGCAGCAGGAGAGAGAGGAGGGGGGGGCGTAAGGGGAGAGGGAGGGAGAGAGACAGAGAGAGAGTGAGAGAGAGAGAGGAAGAGAGAGAGAGGAAAATACACACACACACACACACACACACATATATATATATATATATATATATAGAGAGAGAGAGAGAGACAGACAAAGAGTGAAAGGGGGAGGAAGAGACAGGAACAGACAGAACGGAAGACAGACAGAGAGAGAGAGAGAGAGAGAGAGAGAGAGAGAGAGAGAGAGAGAGAGAGAGAACAGTAGTTTATCAGGTCCTCAGTAACGATGACAGCTGTTCATATTAATGTGCACATTCATTATTTTGTTCTCGATCACAGCAGCTGTACCTCGAGGTCTGAGAACTGATTCTGTGATCAGCAGGTTGCTGGTTCGATCCCCCAAGACAGACTGAAATGCCTAACCCCCCCCCCCGCTCCCCTGTCACTGAGGATAGGGGCTGCCCACCACTCAGGGTAAGTGTGTTCTAACTGCCCCCCCAGTGTGTCAGTTCACTGCATGGATGAGAGACCAATCACTTCACTTTTACTTTCACTTCTGTAATAACAAATGAGGCACTTGACTTGGTCGTGCAGCAAAACGTATCACTGTATTAAACCTGAATCTAAACCCATCAGGTTCACCTTTAATTCTCTGGTGTAATTTAATGGTCTGTGATTTGAAAAGTCTGTATGTTGGATGGAAAGCACTTGTTCCTGATCTAGAGTGAAGTTTACACACATGTAGGGTTCTGTCACTAATCACACATCTGACGCGTCTCTCCCTCAGTGCTGGTATTATATCTAAAGGAAAGTATCCCTCAAATCATCTCCTCAAACCTGAGGAACCTGAAGCATGGCTTCATTTTCATCTCATTACACATGGAGATTGTTCCGTCACCACCAGGTGCAGGTTATTAAGTGGGCAAAAATACTGTATCTGTTTTATTGATTTATTTTTAAAATCAGCATCAGTGAGTCGGAGCCTGTCAGGTTCAGTCGATCCCAGTTCGATGCTGTGTTTATTTCTGCCTGCGTAGCAGAGCAGGCTTGACGTCTCAGACATCAAAATGTCAATCAATCAGACTCATTAGAGGATTCTTTAATGAGAAACGCCCACCTACAAACATTCAGTCGGATCAGCAGCCACAGCTAACGGTTGACGGGAGATTTATCACATTCCAGCCTCGTTATTTCAAATTTTGACGCTCAGGTTTGATTTTACATCTGTATTAATAATTATTCATTTCTTCATGAAGAAAGATCATCTCGGTTTAAACATTTACACCCAGAGACCTGAGTTCACTACACACCAAATCAGCCATAACATTGACACCACTGATACCAGAACAGCTCTGAGACATGGACTCCACAGGACCTTGTGTAGCACCAAGATGATCTGACCCAGTCGTCTAGACATCACAGTGTGGGTTTAATGTTATGGCAGATTAGTGTATAATCATTTACTGACACTAACTTACACTAATTTATTAAGATCTTATTCACAGATGGAAAACAATAATATTTATTATTATTATTATTATTATTATTATTATTATTATTGTTATTTAAGGCTGTTAAAAGGAGACTTTAATTGTTTATATTAATTATTGTTATTAGTGCTGTAGTCGTTGTTGTTGTTATTATTATTACTACTACTACTATTATTATTATTATCATTATTATTATCATTAGTTAAGACTGTTAAAATGAGAATTAAATTGTTTATATTAATTATTGTTATAGTTGTTATTATTATTATTATTATTATTATTTTGTATTGTAAATGGGATTTTAATTCTTCATATTATTATTATTATTATTATTATTTAGAGATGTAAATGTAAATGAATTAATTATTTATATTTATTATTATTATTATTATTATTATTATTATTATTATTATTAAGGGATGTAAATCGGAGTTGAATTATTATTAGTATTATTACTACTACTACTACTACTACTACTATTATTATTATTATTATTATCATTATCATTATTTAAGGCTGTTAAAAGGAGAATTCATTTGTTTATATTAATTATTGTTACAGTTGTTGTTGTTATTATTATTATTATTATCTAAGGCTGTTAAAAGGAGAGCTTAACTATTTATATTAGTTATTGTTGTTGTTACTACTACTACTAATATTATTATTATTATTATTATTATTATTATTATTATTATCATTAGTTAAGACTGTACTGTTAAAATGGTAATTAAATTGTTTATATTAATTATTGTTATTATTATTATTATTATTATTTTGTGTTGTTAAAAGGAGAATTTAATTATTTATATAAGTTATTGTTGTTGTTATTATATTAGGCTGTTAAAAAAGGGAATTTAATTCTTTATATTAACTATAAAGAACAGATTAAACCAGGCGGTTGTTCATGTTAGTCATTATAAGACTTCCTTTTTTTTTTTTTTACATTATCACTAAGGAGAAGATCATTACCACAATTACAGTCTAAATTTAAATGATCCTTTTTATGATTCTCAAAAAGAATTCCGACTCTCTTCCGCTTCAGCAGCCCTAAATACCAGCGAGACGTGAACCCACCATGCACACGTTAGTCCAATTACATGATCATGTGTGACTGGTAATAACAGGTAATTGGTCCCAATCAGTATGCATTATAAGCTAATGATGCATTACAGACAGAGCGAACAAAAACCTTCAGACTTTCACAGCGTATGGTATTGATTAGAGCGAACAATGGCGTGCTGGGGAGCCTCGGCCATCACTGCAGGAGAAGAAGGGAGGGGACGAGGTCTTCGGGTAACACGGTGCAAACAAAAGGATTTCACACCTTCCTCTGGCCCTCTGTGAGGGGTTGTGGGGGGGAGAGGAGACGGGGAGATGGGGAGACGGGTGCGGGCGTTTGTCTGTCTGCTCTGTAAATTAACTGAGGTGTGCAGCAGGAGGGAGATTCCAGCACTAGTGTGAGTCTGGAATTAAAGATGGCTCATTAGGAATGATCCTAATACACTTAATCATAGACTTCTGTCATATGTATGTAGGCTCTCATTCGCTTTCATTACTGCTCACACTCATATCTGTGTGTGAGTGTGGGAGGGAGCTGGCATGTGACCAAATTCAGGAGAATATACGTGTGTGTGTGTGTGTGGGTGTTTCTGCCCTTAACACCTCAACATGCTGCACCAAAGCAACGGGAAAAGGTTTTATTTACACATTAATCTGATCAAGATGGTGTTGTGTAAGGCGCAAAACTAATAAAGTGGAGTTGATTTCAGATCCTTTTATTCATCTTCTGTGAGATCGGACCAGACGGTCCAGTCTTCACCCTCACACACATCAGTGAGTCTTGGTCTCCAGGAGCCTGTCACTGGGTCAACGGTTGTCCTTACTTGGACCACTTTCACTAGATATTAACCACTGTATACACACAGGGACACACCTCACAAGACCTGCTGCTTTGGAGACGATCTGATCCAGTCGTCTAGACGTCACAGTTTGGTCCTTGTCAGATTATCTTATTATGTCAGATTATCTTGTGGCACCTGTCAAGGGGTGGGATATATTAGGCACAAAGCGGATGTCTGAGTGACTTTGACCAAACTGTCTAGTCACAGGAAACCGGAGGCAGGAACTGGACAGTCTACAGGGTGGCCAGAAGTCGGGCTTTTGGTCGGACAGTCCGTTTTTTCAGCTCCCTGTCCTCCGTCTGGCTCAATGCCTGGACAGACACCTATTAGACCTGCTTTTAGACAACAGCTGAGGTTGCATATGACAAATATCTTTTTGCGTGTCATCGGTTCCTGAAAACGTCAAAACAAATACATTAAATGAATTGGATCATGTCGCAATGTGATCTTATAACTGACCAACTAATTAGTCCGGAACAGTGTGAAAATGCCGGAAATAAAAAAGACGCACGGGTCGGAGTGGTCAGCACGACATTCTTTCATTTCAGACACTAGTTCAGATGAATTCCACGCTGATGCAGACGTGATGTAGACGTTAGCTTAGAAGGAAACGGTGCTATTGAACTCCATATTGATACAGACAAGTCCGGAGTACAGCTACATCATCTGTGGCGTCCTGTTTAGTACTTGTTAGGGATTTTGATTTATGGAACTTTAAATAATAAGAACTAAGACACAACTCCTGATTAGATCTGTGGACATTTGGTCCGGCACCTGGGTTTTGGATAAACAATTATGTTTCTCACAAGATAACAGAATATCTGAATAACATTAACAAGGTTATAGCTTGTAGACGTGGCACCCAAAGGAAGATTATCCAGGGTAGAACCATCGACATAGAAAACGTGATGCAGCATTAAGTTTAAACGGCAGTGATTGGTTACCTTATTGGGTGAAGTAGTGATGAGAGCACCTGTGATTGGCTGAGCAGGTGTATAACTGTCAGTGCAGACCGGCGAGCGGGGCTGCGTTGGGAGGTTTCGATTTGCCAACGTGGCCGCTGTGGATCTTCACAGCAACTGCAGCTTTTAATGTCAGTAAAGAACGATGTCTGATTTATCACATGTCCTGTGTTCTGGAGACTCCCAGAAACCCAAAGGTCCATCAAGGGGACTCACCTGGCCCCCCCGACATACCACATGGTCACCACTAAACCACTAAATATCTGCTGCTGAACTTTCTAAAGTATATCACACTGTGTTATTCTTTCCCATCAGTATTCAGGTGTCATGTCATTCTTTTGGTGGTGTCATGTCCTCCTTTTTTAGGGTTATGAAAGTGGCCACGCTAACAGTCTAGGAAGCTGAGACTGAGACTGGACTCGCTCAAATATGTTCTGAATTGTCGCCTGTGGTCAGCTCATCATATGGAAGTAAAGTAACCAGGAAGCTGCTGTGCTTTTCGTAACGTCACGTCAGAAAATGCAGCTGATATTCAGGTCTTTGTAGAAACATGTTCTCTTTGACCGTTTGATCACTAAAGGCCACACCCGAGCAGCCAGTCCCTGTCCCCTGGGTATGAGGGTGTGTTCGTCTTTACTACCTTTTTTTAATAAAGGAAGAAAAAAGGAAAGGATTCTTCTTGATTAATCAGAGTTTCTATTACTGTTAATAATGTGTAATCATTTGATTAAATCATCTGTCATTAAGGAACTGCAGTCTCACAGTTTCTCTGTATTTCACTCATCTCCTTCAACATCTCAGCTCTTCAACTGGATTCAGCCTGACTTGACTTGTAAGTCACTGTGGATATAAATGTTAAAGAAGCTTATAAATAATTTTAGAGAGAAAAAAAAAAGAAAAGAAAAAAATCTCTGCTGGTTATTTAGAATTCAACAAGACACCAAGAAACACCTTCAATAATTCAGATCTCTGCAATGAGATAAAAAATCTGAAATGAGTGTTATGAGTATTAACATTAAGATTGTCTGTAATGTCTGTAACGTCTGTAATGTGTGTCATGTACAGCATAAATATAACATTAACACCTCCCGATCCGGCAGACGAGCGCTAAAGCGGAGGGATTATTACGGAGCGACGCACTAATGAGGGCTGCTGAACTCCACTAATCCACAAACTAGTGAAGAGAGAGAGAGACAGAGGGAGGAGTAATGACGGAGAATGAGAGATGGCATGAGAGAAAAACGAGGAGAGGAGACTACTGCTAAGAAAAAGATTAGCTAATACAGGAAGAGGAAATAAAGTGAATGGGTTGCGTATAAGGACTCGTTTTCCTACCAGAACAGAAATGATGACGATAATACGATAAAATACAGAGAAAACATACTGCTCCAGGCTGGTGGTGTCTCCATAACAGTGTGTGGTTCATTTATCCAGCATTCCACCGGACCCCTGGGACACCTCCAGACGTCTCTGACAGGTGAACACTATGTGTGATGAGTTCCACCAGTTCATGTCCTGTA
>JAOVVF010000031.1:12429276-12451949 GCA_028565595.1 Duopalatinus emarginatus | reverse complement strand
GTGTTTTAGCTTGTTTTAGCTTTAGCTATTTTAGCTTCAGAGAAATAGAAGTCTCCCCATTCAAAAAGACAGGAGTTGTAGGGTCTCGTAGGGCTCAAACTATCTGTCTGGAGTCGTTACCAAAAATGGTGGAGAGTGAACAGACTTGTCTTATACTGACTTTGGAGACGAGTGACATCGATGGGCGTATGAACACACTCTTAGAAGCAGACACTAGTCATTTCTCAGTGGTGTTGCTGCTAACATCATTCCTCTGTCTTTCAAAATTCTGAAGGTGTTCTGAAGGCCATAAGATAAGGCTATATTAAGCCCTGAAGGGAAATTAGGGTGTTCCAGCAGCTTACATGCAAATAAAACACAGTACAAATCGACATTATAAACATTATACAGTATGCATATAAATGTAATGTAGTCAGATGTGCAGTGTCTTATAGCTCCACACTTATGGGAAGATTTTCCACTAGATTTGGGGCAATACTGTGCGTATTTGTGATTTTTTTAATACAAAAGTATTTGTGAGATCAGATAAGTGAGAAGGTCTGGGTCTCAGTCAGTGTTCCAGTTTATTCCAAATGTGTTCAGTGTGGTTGAGATCAGGACAGTCATGTTCTACCACTACAACTTCAATACACATTACTTCAGTGTGTAAAGTGGCTGTGCAGATATACTGAATGTCCAAGATGACACTCTGTGAGGGGTAATAAGTCAGCGAGGTTCAATGAAGATCACAGCTCTTGTGAAGCCGTCGGTCTGTTTGTGTGTGTGCAGATAACCCTGTACCGCTTAGTAGACAGTAATGAGACTAGCGTAGGCAGTGTCCATGGTGTTGCAGGTCGCGTGTCTGTTAACACTACCAGCTGTCTTCTTGTAGAAGAAGAAAACTAATAACAGCAAATACAAAGTAAAGCTGGAAAAATATTTGGTTCACGTCTGGGTTACGCAGATTGAATTATTGCCTGTTCTGTTTTAAATAGCTTCTGAAATATCCACTCGTGATAAGGACGGGATTGGGCCGGCTTTTCATCAGGAACTGAGTCAGGAGGTTTTCCTGAAAGTGCCAGTGTTCCTCAGAGTGTCATCTTATAATAATAACGAATAAACAGCGTTCCTTCTTTTTGTGAAAAACTAATAATACAACACATAATCAGTTGGTCTGTTGAGCAGGTTATTACAGTGCGATGAAATTGAAGAAACAGGTTCCATCCATTCGTGTCGTTATTTAACTGACCAAATCTGTAGGATGATATGGTCTTGTGATATGAAGCTTGTAATAGCGTGCAGGTGACAATATTTAAATATTTTTTTATGATTATAGAGAGAAAAAAAATACTCCCGCACACTTGCAGAGGAAAAGACGCAGAAAGGATGAGAAAATTAAAAAAAGGGGATGTTCTGGTTTAGGAGTGTGTGAAAGGAAGGAGAAAATCACATGGGGGCTTTTAAAGGGATGCGGGGGGAGGAAGACACAAAGCGGGGCGTGTCTGTAAGAAAGAGTTGAGTGTGTGTGGTTAGAAAGAGAGGTTTATTCTCTGTGTGTGTGTGTGATTGAAAAGAGAAAGCTTATATGCTGAGGCACTTTTTAGGGTGTGAGTGAAGGCATAAGAAAGAGACTGTGTGTATGTGAGGTTGTGGGAGTAAATCCAGCTTAGAGCTGCAGCTGGTTCCAGTTATCCTGACCCACATCCAACGAGCTCACCCTTTTTACTGACCAACACACACACACACACACACACACACACACACACACACATCTACAGTGGACTACTGACCTTTAATCTGCTCTTTCATCCCTAATCCACTCTTTAACCATCACCACAAACACAGCATGTATGCTCTGTTTACACAAAACAATAATCCACACTGAGCACCGAGCCTCTAATCTCCACCTTCCCCCCCACACACACCTGAGTCGCACATACACACAGACATCCACACTGTCACCACAGTGGCTTTTATAACCCAAACAAAACACGCCCGGTTCATTGAGCATGTGGTTTGGTTTAATTTAAAACTTCACATAGAGAAAACGTCTTTGTGGATGTGAGCATCCCCGAGTCGCCATCATCTGAAAAGGCAAGGCTGTGGTGCTCAGAGTATGTATGTGCAGACGTGTGTCTGTGTGTGTGTGTGTGTGTGTGTGAGAGAGAGAGACTCCGAGATGACTTTAATCGTATGCCAGTGCTCAGCAGCCCTCCCTCTTTCTCTACGCCCAGCTATTGTTTGTCTGTCAGCCGACTAAACAGCTGCAGTTCTAGAGTAACACTAACCTAAAACACACACCTCACAGTAATGCTATAAACAGGGGAGTAGGGACATGTGTGTGTGTACTTCTTATGCCACATCTTTAATCTGATTGGTCAGTAGGTGATTAATTGAAATAACAGTGGCTCTGACAGCAGTACTACAAACAGCCTGATCATATTAATGGCCTTGTTATTGTTTCTATGGTAACAGGTCATTGACATGGACGTATATAGTGTACTACATACCCTAAGGTTTCTAAAAACAGATTAAATACAGTGTTGTTCCTTAAGGTAGAGGTATACTTAGTGTATGGTCATGTGTTCGTGTTGACAGCCGGCTACGCCTTTCTTTAAAACTTTTGGCCATCTTTAGTGCCCAGTGTACACAAAGCCTTCTGTAAAGTTTTCTATAAGGAGACGTGTATCATTAATGAACGCAGTTGTCATTGTCAGGTTTTTCCACCACAGGAAAGTCTTTAGGATTGAGGAGGTTTTTTTTTTTAAACTTATTGCCTAGAGGTTGATGAGGACACTTCTGTGTATAGCTGCTTTAACGTAAGTGATAACAGGAATAAGTTCGTCTCATGTTGCACAAGATTACATGTAGCTGTGAATGGATAAAAAGAATGATGTAAGTGAAAGTCAAAGTGAAGTGATTGATCTCTTACACAGAGGAATTTGACCTCATTTACACACACTAAGGGAAAGTGAACACACTTGCTCAGAGTAAAATGTAGCTTCTATCCACGGCACCCAAGGAAACAGTTGGGGGGGGGTGTTAGGTGCAGTTCAGTCATGTTTTGTTTGTACAAGGGATCGAACTGGCAACCTTTAAAATCCTCCTACCATCTTATATTATATCTGTGGTTGTGTTACAATAACATTTACTATACATAAATATGTCTACCTGCTCTGCCTGACTTACAGAAACACGTGAAACACGGACCAGGGTTCAGAACTGTGCGATAATCTCTCTAACGTTTATTTACACATGATACGATGTGACCTAAATTCCATCATTTGCTTTGTTCTACAGTGACGAGTTTCGGTACGTAGAGAAGTCTTCTGGTTGAGGCGTGATGAAATAGAGCAGTCTGTGTAATTATTCATGGGGGATAAAATAGCAAAAGAGACATGCAAAGATAAAGAAGACGAATGATTATTTATTTATTTTTTTGGAAAAAGAACCATGTTTAAACGGTGCAGTAATCTGTCGCATTAATCACGATAAGGTGGATGATTTAGGCGCGTTTAAAGTGTGCGAGTATTTAATCTCATCAAATGAGCCGAGGGAAAAAGGAGAAAATAAAAGGAAGGATGTGTAGACCAGTGCTTCAGTCTTAAGTCGCTAATTCAATTTTCAGTATCTCTGTCTTTACTGTACGTCTTCTGTTAGTTTCGAGATGCTCACAAGGTTAGCAGAGGTGTGTGTGTGTTGTATTACGTAAAATTACGGTGTCCAATGAGAATATGCTCAACATTGATGTCCAACATGTCCACTCTTTTTCATGCCTGAACATAAAAAGCTCTAACGTTTCCATTTTTCACACAATTGTAATGAGTGTTTTTTTTTTATATTCAAGGGTTTGTGATCTACATAGAGGAAAGAAAGTTTAGTCTTCAATTCCTCTAAATCTCTCTGTTAGACTACAATATCTGCTAGACTCTAAAGGAGTGTGTTTAGTTTTACATAAAGTGAATGACTTCCATTTAAAGTCGATGATAATATTAGTTATAAGGAATTGTAAAATAATAGTTTTATTCCTGTAATAATCTGTGTTGTACTGACAGTCAGACACAAAGTTTTTATTACACACGTGCAGGTTTTTACTGACTGTATCTGGGACGTTATTATGAATAATAAAGTTGATCCATTCAGCTGTCCTGTCGTCTGAGACTGTCAGTCTGTACAGCCGACAACAGAACAGTTCCTCTGCTTAGCTTTTTACTACGACATAATGCTCGTGTTTCTGACGCCTGCTAAAAAATTGGTGCCCTTTTACAAGATAACGCACTCAGGAGAAAGCTCTATCCTCCCTCTTGTGCATACTCTTGTGAGGTACCAGGAAAAAAAACTGGTACAGCAGTCCAATACTTGGTAGGGCATGGAAATATTCTGTAGGTAATGAACCGGTTCCTCCAGAACGCTCCACAGTTGCATCCCAGATGTGTTCAGTAACATTGAGGTCTGGTGAATTTAGGTGTGACTGAATAAACCCCAAACTCAGATGAGTGTTCCTCTAACCATAATCTGGTGTCTCTAGACGTGTGTGGTGGTCCATTGTCCTGTTAGAAGAGGACAAACCCGTCAGAATAAATACAGGACATGAACAGGTGAAACTCATCACACATAGTGTTCACCTGTCAGAGATGTCTGGAGGTGTCCCAGGGGTCACATGGAATGGCGGATAAACAAACCACACACTATTATGGGGCCACCACCAGCTTAAGTATTTTGTATCAGTTTTTCAGCCACTTTAGTGTACATTAGCTCACAAACCCATGTCTTTATAGTATAGTAGTGTGATTGTGGAGAAAGACGTTATGCTATCCCTCCAACACAGAGAGCACAGCCGATTCTGCTCCCGATTTTCTGAGAGATTTCTCCTTTTTCCATGCCACTTGAGACCTCTGTATTCAACTTCTTATACTTCAAACATTAAATGTCAAAGTGCATCTTCCCTGCATTGGAAAAAAAAATTACACCTGCACGACACGGTCACTGCGGGACTAAAGCAAGAAGCCGATCAACCGTGATTACACCATCAGGCTGATGTGCGAATACAAATATAACTTACGAACTGGCCGTCATGTTTAGCTACAGTGAGGTTACTCCTTGTGTGAGGATATGACAAAGACAGAAAGGAGTCACATGTGTTTGCTCGTCCTTCCTTTCTTTCAGCTCTTCTTTATTTTCGCCTCAAGTCCTAATGACGGTATTGATTTATCTCTAGGAGAGAGATGAATAGCACCTGCTGGTTACTCCCTCCGGATACAGGGTGTGTGAGGAGCTGTGGAGGCTTCTGTAAGCAGCTGTATTTTTATTGTCAACGTTTTATACTTACACACTTAATATTTAACACTCTACCTAAATTATTAATAATTATAAGTCAGTGCTGTGTCTCTAAGGGGTTTTCTCCCGCCAGTTAAGGGCAGGAGGCGTTTGGAGTCAGCAGCTGGCACGGCGGGGGAGCAGGAGGTTACGCTTTCATTTACTCAGGGTTAATATGCAAACATTTCTCAGTCACACAGCAGAGTCTTTTCGCTTTGCATAGGAGAAAAGTGCAAGGACGCACTGTGGTGGCCAAAGTTCAGCCTGGTGTCCCTATTTGAATTTCAGAGCCCGGTTTGATGATTTATATGGACATCGCTTGCCTTACGCTATGCAGTGAACAGATTAAAGTTAGAGTTTGGGTGGAAATGGAGTTTTCCTTATTTTCCAGCCCAGGTATAATCCATCAACCAGGCACGGTTTGTGTGTCTGAGGTTGGGTGTTGCACTAGACTTACGAGGCTTGTGGAGGCTAATAAGAGAGGAGGATATCCTCCAGTTTACCACTGTACAGAATGCACCATAAATCACCTTGTAAAGAAGATGGAATTTGGCTAATTCGCTACTGTTTCATACAGAAGTAAAAGACGCACGTTAAAATATACAGTTGCGTCTTTTGCTTTAATGTATACACTGCAGTGCCAGAAAAACGCCAACGCAAAATACACATCATAATGGGGTGCGGTTTGTTTAGCTGCCATTTCATTGGACCCCTGGTACATCTACACACTATGTGTGTCTCCTTTCAGACAAGCTCCACCTCCTGCATTTATTCTGATGGTTTTGGCCTCTTCCAACTTCTAGAGACACCAAATTATGATTAGAGACATTAAATAAACCTCATCTAAGTTTGGGGTTTTACTTTTAGATTCCAAACTGATTCACCAGATCTCAACGTTATCGAACAAACCTGGGATGCCATGTAGCGCTGGTAGTGCACCAGTCTAATACGTGGTAGGTCCCCCACAGGGCATATGCTTGCAGAAATATTCTGCAGGCAGTAAACCCCACAGTTCTGTTGTATTCCGAGGTTCTGGATTTCTGTGTTCCAGATGTGTTGCATGTCATTCCAGATGTGTTCAATAACAGAGATTTTGCATAGGCTCGTCTGTACCTGGTTTTCTGGCACTTCAGTGTAGTTCCGCATTTAAATTTCGGTCCACTGTGAAAGAAAGTGATGACTGCTTCTACCATATTTTTTACAACGTTTTTAGAGAACAGCGAGTCAGACAGGGTTAGAAACCACATAAAGAAATCTGTTTGAGATATCATATCACGGCTTGAGGTGAGTGGGTAATGATTTAGGCATGAGGTTTAGAGGGCACACGCTACCTTTACCTGTCAGCTACACTGACCGTGTGGATCTCTTCTAAAACCAAAGAAGTAAACTTCTGAGACCGAACCTGTCAAGACATCAGAATACCATGACAGAAGAGGAGGAGAGCTTGTTAATGTCATGCTTAGTCATGTTGTGATTGGACAGTGGACTGTTACTTTCAGAATTCTGATTTTTATTACTACTATCTGCCTGATTAAACTGTAACTTAAATGACCAATAGTAGGTTCGCTTAGCTGCCTGGCTTTTTCTTAAATAAAAAAATCTATCAATGAACAAATAACTCAAAATACATTAATACAAAAGTAAACATAGACTTCAGTCTACCACAGTGAAGCGAAAGTGAACTATTTGCCTATGTGCTTGCACACAGAGGAATGTGACCCATTTGTGCAGTAAAACACACACACCAGTGTACACACTCGCCCGGAGCAGGGGGGCAGCCCCAGACCGCGGCTCCCGGGGAACGGTTGGGGGAGTTAGGAGTTAGGTGCCTTGCTTAAGGGCACCTCAGTTGTGTCTTGCCCTGTGCATTAACCTTTAACTGAAAATAAAATACAGACTTTAAAACCATTGTCTGAATGGACTCCATGCAAGCGAGAGCCAGCATGACAGTGGGAGCTGGCTAACTTGCTTTCTGTTTGGTGGCCTAGACGGCCTTCTTCCACAGTGGCCAAGGGGACACATAATGCGATAATGCACTCGGGAGTATGATTGGCAAAAATTAAACTTAAACATGTTTTAAAATCGATTTAGAATCGCCAGGACTAGGAATCGCAGTCCTTTAAATAATCGATTTTTTCAGCACCCCTACCCACTATGCTTCTCGTTCGGTTTATTCCCATCCCTCTCCAGAACATTCATCCTGTATTTAAACCCACCATGAATCATACTATAGCTAGCTCACTTAACTGAAAACCTTCTGGCTGTGTAATTCATTACTCTGCTACATCATGGTCTCAGCTGGATCTCTGACCATATCAGTAACTTTATCATATCTGATGGACTTCAAACCTTCTGGACATTCCTGACCTAAACTAAATCGAAGAACACTCTGTTTTGGATTAGACACGCTAGTTAGATACAGTGGTGTAGGTTTCATTTCAGCTTTGAGGGGGACACACAGCTCACACACCCCACCCAAACCAACATCATATAAGTAGCAGGAGTGACCAGCTTGCTTTTATATCTGTTTTTTTGGTTAGCCCCTTTGTTTCCTTACAGCATCCAGTGTGCTGCTGAAAATAAGAAAAAAGGATCAGAGGACTAAAAGTCTGTAAAAACAAAGCTAGAAGAAACACACCCATACCACTGCAGAATAAAGTCCTGCTACTGTAATGTGATGTAACCTGTCATGACTGAGAGTAAAACCGTTAGACCAGTGGACTCATATAATCACACTGTGTGTGTATGTGTGTTTTTGTGTGTACAGAAATCTGTGACCGAGTACCCGTGTGGCGGTGAACACACCCCTAGCCCCATCGCCAGTGCAGTGCCGCTCCAAGCCACGCCCGCCATCACCTGGGCAACTCAACTCACCTCTGTCGCTGTGGCGACTGAGGCTGGCCACACCATTGCACTCCTGGGGGACAAGGCCGGACAACTTCACAAGGTACAGAGCACTGCTGTGTGTGTGTGTGTGTGTGTGTGTGTGTGTGTATGTTTGTGTGTGTGTCTATAAAAAGCATAGTTGTTGTGTGTATGCACAGTCACACATGGTGTGTGTGTGTGTGTGTGTGTGTGTGTGTATGTGTATGTTTGTGTGTGTCTATAAAGAGCATATGAAAATTGAAAGTTGTTGTGTGTATACAGTCACACATGTTATGTGTGTGTGTGTGTGTGTGTGTATGTTTGTATGTGTCTATAAAGAGCATAAGAAAATTGAAAGTTGTGTTGAAAGGTGTGTATGTACAGTCACACATTTTGTGTGTGTGTGTGTATGTGTGTATGTCATCTAGTACATGTTTGGTCACAGATCTGGTAATCACTATCAGTACAAATGTATTTACTACACAGTCTTTCTCATTGACTTATTAAGGGTCAGGACACAAAACATCTAAAGTTTTTCCCTTTAGTTGCTCTAACATCACACTTCAGTTCAGGTTAATGGTGGTATAACAGAGGCAAAAAGCTCAGCTGTTTTGAAGCATTTTAAATTGAGTAATTATTTGTGTTTGTTTAAGCTTCTCTGTAATCCATAATAATTTAACAGTGATTTCTTTTGAAGCTGTTGAACAAATACAAAATGTAAAAGCGAATCATATCTCTTTTGTTTCTTCACAAAACAGAAAATAAAATCTGCAATTAAACAAAAGGATCCTTCTTTTCATTTTTCCGAAACCGGAAGTTTATGCTCACAAGGCCGTTGTCAAGGCAACTGGAGGGCGTAAAAGCAATACAGCTTCCTATTAACAGAGCTGTTGGTTAGTAGGACGGGTTTGGATCCAGACTCTGAAGTCATCCACAGCAATATCTGCGACTATGTCACATGACTATGGGGAAAAAGTGTTAAGAGATTCTGCTTTGAAAATAGCCTGAAATTACTTCAGAGTCTGGATCCAAACCCGTCCAACTAACCAACAGCTCTGTTAATAGGAAGCTGTATTGCTTTTACGCCCTCCAGTTGCCTTGACAACGGCCTTGTGAGCATAAACTTCCGGTTTCAGAAAAATGAAAAGAAGGATCCTTTTGTTTAATTGCGGATTTTATTTTCTGTTTTGTGAAGAAACAAAAGAGATATGATTCGCTTTTACATTTTGTATTTGTTATTTCTGGCAAGAAAAATAAACTTTCTGTTTCTGAAATGAAAATCCAACGACCAAAAGATACATGGACCTATTCCCTGTAGTTTACTTTTCATACTTTAATCCGTTTTTTAATCTTTTTCATTTGTTTTTATTTTTTTAAAAAAAGGCTTCGAATATTTGCCAAATATCAGTGCCAAATATCCGGAGCTCAGAGAACGGTATTTGGGCCAGCCCTACATACAGTGTAGCCACCCTAATACCTGCTTTTACACCTCTGATAGTGCTGAGGAAAAAAATCGGGTTTTTTATGACCTCTTGCTTCTGTAACGATGGAAACGTAAATTATTGATTTAGGAATTATAAAAGTGCAGGTATAGGGTGGATGTGTGTGTGACATGGTTGAGGTTAACTTCCAGTTTGCTAGTCGTTTTATAAACTGAGTGGTCTCGGATGGTCTAGAGGATTTTCTCTGGCTTAGAAACAGATTTTAGGTGAGGTTTAGATGGCCTTAACTTGTGGAATCCTGAGGTACACATCTGTAAAGCAACCTCATGCGACACTTTCCATCTAGGAAATCTCTTAGAGATCAGGTCAGGCATTTTTGTGCATCCTACTATAACGTAAGAAAGACTTAAGTGGAATCTTAATGGGAAATTCAACTTTAGATATTCTGTGCAACCAGGCCCATGACTATAAGCTTTAGTATATTCAAACTCACAGAACTGGCAGATAGAAATGTATCATTCCATAATTATGGTATTTTGCAGACATTCTTATTCTGCGTTCACACTAACAAAAATGTGACATGATACATCAAAGCATATGGTACTTATCCGTTGTCAACGAGAGCAGGGAATTTCTGGCGTCGGAAGGCAGATTGAATGTTGCTGATGTGAAGTGGGTGGAGTTAGCGATGTGACAAAGTTAAGTTAAATATTACTTCTTGCTAGGCATGAAAAATAATCTAACTGTTGTGGTCTGATTTGTTGACGTGTGGTAAAATTCGGACAGAAAGGTGTGTGATTACATTTTGTTCATATTCAGTTAAGTGCGACACACTGCCTGGTCATTTTATTGACATCGTTGAAACCATGGTAACCAGCGGTCGGCTTGAGTGTAGAAACGCCCACAGATGATCTGGATGACCAGAAGTGAACAATCGCAGCCATTATGAACGTAGGGTTATTACAAGTATCAAGCGGCCCCATAGTGGCAGTTTGGTGGTGGAGTTCGAACCTGCATCTATCTGATCAGAAATCTAACATCATTACCCTGATTCTATCACTGCACTAAGGTCTTTGCTTGTCTGGCATATGTTCGATACTAAGTAAATTTTTAAAAACATGAATGCATCCAAACCCCATCTGACCCGTCTACACTCTCAGTTCCTCAGAAAGGATTTAATCAGGTGTGTTATACAGAAATGAGCACGACCTTGGTCAGAACACAACACTCTACATAGTTTCTGTCTGTGCATTAGATTGTATTACCAGAGCACAGTGTGCTTTTGTAAAACCCAGAACATCCGTCTGACTTCAAAGCTGGAGTTGAGTTGCATTTCTCCTGGGTCAAGGACAATTCTCAAAAGGGGAGGGGAGGGAGGGGGGATCGGTTTTCAAAGGTAGAGGAAGTTAGACTAACTTTAGAGTAGACAGAGAGAAAAAGATGGGGACGACACAAAAGTTCTGGGCTGAGCGGAAGCCTATAGATTAGCATAAAACCTGTGCCAGAAAAACTGGTACACCAGTCTAACACTTGGTGGACCCTCACCTTTATGGAGCCATCGCCAATCTACTTCTTTACCTATTGTGCCACTTCAGTGTATATTGCTTTAAAAAAATAACCTAAAGCTGCTATTCATATATAAATTCTAAGGTTCTAAGATGCTACAGTTATACCACAGCGCTGTTAAATACTCGATCCTGATTGGTCAGATAGTGTTGATTATTTTCATATAACAGTATAATATCATATAATATATATGATGATTATGATTCATATAATATAAGAGTCTTTGATAGTACTTTATATTTTCTATAAAAAAACACATCTGATTAATTCAACAGTAGGACATGTGATTTAATAAACAAACCATAGTCAAATGTTTGTTGTTGTATTTTTTATTGTATAAACACAAATACGCAATACTTCAGTGTTTTAAAGGTGCCACTACACTAATTCACCTATAACAGCACGTCCCGTCATGTTTTATTCCTCATTATAACAGACTAGAGGGCAAATACTTTTCAGTGTTAAAGGACGTTTACGCTGACTCACAGTTAATCAGTTTCCTCCATAAACTCGTTTCTTTTAGCCTCTGTTGACTTGTCAGTGAAATGACTCAAGCAAGGCATGACCTCAGGCTGACTTCATCGGGATGTGAGTGAATGTGTGATACGGAACTGACTCAGATACACAGGTATTTTTAAAACGGGCTTTGTTTCTTTAAAAATCTCCATCCAGATGAAAACATGAAAATGCACTGTCAAGAGCATGCCAGGCCAGTAGGGGGTGATATAACCCTCAATATAAAGCTGTGCTGGCCAATCAAAAGCCTGAAAACAAATCAGGCAGATGTATACATGCATGTGACTCAACTGTGTGGCTTAATGTTGGAAAACCAACATTCCAGTCATGTGACTGGAAGTTTTGCCAGTTCAAGTCCCCTCGAGCAAGGCACCCAACCCCTCCAAATGCTTCCTGGGCACCGTAGATGGGGCTGCCCACTGCTCTGGACATGTGTGTTTGTTCAGGTATTAGTGTGTGTTGTACTGCAAGGATGGAAAGTCACTTCACGTTCACTTTCACACATGCTGGATGGCGAGGCGAGAGTACCTCTGTGCGTCAGTGTCGTGTAAGAGGAGCTGCACGTTTATGTGTTAGCATGTAACAAGCCCTGTTAGTGATGTTAAATCCAGCAATACTTTGGCTCTCGTACCGGATGGTTGCCGGGCTTCTTATACCGACACGACATGACTAAAGTGCCCCTGAGCAAGTGGTAACTTCTAACTGCTTCTTGGGTGCCATCGTCACTGATCTGGGCAATTGTTTGCTGCCCCCTAGTGTGTGAGTACACTGGTGTGTGTGTTTTTTCTCTATGGGCAAGCACAGTAGGGGAATCAGTTCACCCTGTCAGTTTGATTTCCTTCACTCTGAAAGGAACTTTTAATAATATTAGTGTAAGTGTGGAGGTCTGAGGCTAATCAGTAGAGAAGCTAATATGCAAGATGTTCAATATTGTACAAGTACGAGTGCAGGAAACAAGTACGAGTGCAGGAAACAAGTACGAGTGCAGGAAACAAGTACAAGTACAGCAAACAAGTACAAGTGCAGGAAACAAGTACGAGTACAGGAAACAAGTACAAGTACAGGAAATGAAACTAAACAAACAAAAGTGTTTAAACCAGCACTTTGCGTCTCTCTGCTGTATTCCCTGCTTAATTAACCGCTAATTACAAAACCCATCGTGTTATATCACGCGTGTTGGAGCGGAGCAAATCGACAGTGATTGCTCCAGCTTCTCAGCGTGTTCGTTCACAGCTTTAACTGCAGGTGGATTCACCACGGGCAGGTGACTACATGTGTATCCTAATCTGCTTATCAGTTCGCTACTTACCTTCTTACTCAGAGGCAGAAAAATGATCTGCATTTTCACTCAAGGAAAAAAAAGTCTTCTACCGTCTCCACACTCCGTCTCTGAGCCCCACGGAGGCAGATGATCATTTGTTGCCGTCGGTTTTGTACTTTATAGCTGCTAAATGTGCGCACAGTGGGAAGCTTCTTTAAGACGGCATCACTGCTGTAATGGGGTGTGTAAATGTGCGTGTGTAATGTTTGTGTGTGTATGTCAGCTGCTGGTGGTTTATGATCTCACTCATTTGGGTTGCTATTGCTGTGAGGAATGTCTGCCAGCCGCGCTCAGTCTGATCTGGCCCGAAGGGATGTGTGTGGGTGCGTGTGTGTGTGTGCGTGTGTGTGTGTGATCATGTGAGATGTGTGTGATTGTGTGTATCTGTATGAGTGGGTTATTTCTTTTTTTTTCTTCTTTTCCAAATAGATAGATGGATAGGGTGACACGGTGCAGCACAGTCACCTCATAACAAAAGCACAAGAAGGGACTCGGTTTGACACCCCAGTCGGAATGCTCCCAGTCGGAATGTTCCCAGCAATGTTCTTTCATATCTGTATGGGTTTCCTCAAGGATCTCTGGTTTCCTCCCACAGTCCAAAGGCTTCCAGTCAGGCAACTGAATCGTCTCTAGGTGTGAGTGTGTGTAAATGTATCTGTTTGTGTGTCTGCCCTATGATGGACTGGTGACCAGTAGAAGTATTAAGTATGTGTGTGTGTGTGTGTGTGTGTGTGTGTGTGTGTGTGTACACTGTTCAGCCATGACAGGTGAAGTGAATAACATTGAACATCTCATTACACTGGTACCAGTCAGGGGTAGAATATATTGGCAGCAAATGTTGAAAGCAGGAAGATTGGGCAAGTGGAAGGAGAACTTGACAAGGACCAAATTGTGATGTCTAGACTACAGGGTCAAAACAGCAGGTCTTACGGGGTGTGTCTCAGTACACAGTGGTTAATACTTTCTAAAACTGATCCAAGGAAGGACCATCTGTGCCCGGACCCAGTGATCAGGTCATGGGAGGTTAAGACTCACTGATGTTGTTGACGATATTACTGACATCTCGGTGCCACAGATACCACACAGCACTTTTACAGGACATGTGGTGTCCATGACTGTACAGGTCAGAGCTGTTTAGGCGGGCGGATTATCAGTGGCTTTAGTGTATAGCAAAACAGAAGAAATGGCCTCGTTGTTCCATTACTTTTTGGTAGAAAAAAGAGACTTTATTTACCAGTAAGAGTGATAACCTAGACTAAGTCAGTATTTGTTTTTTTAAACTTCAGCAGTTCCCGTAAGTGCACCGAGAGTTACTTCTTTATCTTTAGTTTTTCTGGAGACGTGGGCTGTCGAATTGATTCTGTTTTTGCAGATAACACCACATGCTCTCCGTAGTGATTTTATCTCTAAACCGGTCAGAGGGTAACATTGCTGCTTCGCAGCTCCAAGGTTCCTGGTTTGATCCTGAGCTCAGTTTGGTGTTGTGCAGTTTCTCTCTATCTCTGTCTGTGTAGGTTTCCTCCTACCTTTTAGAAACATGCTGGTATGTGGATTGTCTAGAATAAATTCCCATATTGAACCAGACACAGGTATATCCTTTTACCTCTATTTTATTATGTAACTGAAACACAGGCGAGCTTTATGTAAACTGTGCATGAGGTCAAAGGGTAAACCTGTGTCTTGAAAGTGAACTATTTGCCTACTGTGTTTGCACACTGAGGAATGTGACCTTTGCATTTAACCCGTCCATGCAGTGAAACACACACACCAGTGAACACTAGGGGACAGTGAACGCACTTGCCCGGGGCGCCCAAACCAAGGCGCTCGGGGAGCATTTGGAGGAGTTAGGTGCCTTGCTCAAGGGCACCTCAGTCGTGTCTTACCCTGGGCGCGGACCGAACCCGCGACCTTCTGGTCACGCGACACTCCCTGAGTGTCAACCTGAGGGTTATCCTTTAAGGGTTTATTATCCTCGACCATCGGAGGCTCTGAGGCTCGGCGTTAAATTCTAATGACATTGTTAAAAATTTGTTTTGATTTTACAGCAATACGTTTTGATTCCCAGTAATTGCCCTCATTGTTTTGCCTGCATGATTATGCTAAAGGATTTCAGACACATTCAGACGCTTATTTTAAATACTTCAGAATTAAATGCGAATATAAAATGAAGCCGACAGCTGTGTGTGTGTGTGTGTGTTAACGTTTGCATTTGTGAGTATGTTAAATGTTAAAGAGATGAGAAGGCTTATCTTGTTGAGTAGTTTCAGCCTTGGTAGAGCTGGACCCAACCAACACCCCACCCTCCCACCACCCCCGGTGCATTGTGGGTAGTCAGATAGGAGCGGCAGCCGCTACCACAGCTCCGGGTCTGAATAAAATGTTAATGTCCAAACACAATTGTTTACAGCACTGAGCTCCTGCGGCTAGTCTCATTCCAGCCTCACACCTACCCTGAGCTGTATACTCTTCCAGACAAGTGTGTGTGTGTGTGTGTGTGTAAACTGATGCACTGAATGTGTATGAGTAGCAGAGAGCAGTTAAAAGGACATGCTGCAGAACGATTGTGTTGTCATGTACAGGGCTGTGTGGGTCTGTGTGGTGTGTGTGTACATAGTGTAGCTTCTAATGGGAGGGTTTGTTCTCCGTACAGCAATGAGTGTGTGACTGCAGGTGTTTGTTCACAAGAATTGTACCAACACCCATATGACTCTGGTCCTGAAGGCTTGTTTGTGTTTGTATTTGGGCAGATGTTTATCTACACAAACGGTAAACATGAAATCTATGGTTTGGTGTGTGTGTGTGTGTGTGTGTGTGTGTGTGTGTGTGTGTGTGTGTGTGTGTGTATATGTGTGCAAATTGTTTCATGTGCTTGGTATACCTTAATATGCATGTGTGTGTGTGCATGTGTGTAAATGGTTCAAGAGCTCAGTATAAGTTAATGTGTGTGCATATATGTGCCTGTTTGTATGATTGTGTGTCCGTGTCTGTATGTGTGTAGATGTTTCATGGGGCTCAGTATAAGTTATATAATAAGTATAATTATAACTGTGCGTGTGTGTGTGTGTTTGTGTGTTCAGGTCTTTGTCCATATGAATGGTTCAGGTTCTCATTACGAATCGGTGAAGGTGGACCATCAGAGCCCCATTAACGCTGACATCCTGCTGGACTCCTCCTTACGCAATGTTTACGTCATGACTGAGCGGAAGGTAAGCTCAGCTGAACACACACTCACGCACAAACACACACACACAACTCCAAACAGCCGTAAGTAACAGAGGTAACATTGCAGTTTATTGCGTGTGAGTGGGTGAAGTTGCTGGCCTTAGGCTGTGTACACACTCTCAGTGTTTGCTTCGTTTATTACCCATGATCCTGTGGGAGTTCTGACCCACTTACAGACACTGACCACAGGTACACCTACAAGTGGCTGCAGCCGAGGGACGTACCTGTGTGAAAAATCACCACTAGTGTAGAAAACAGATCTGACAGGGTAAAAAAGAAAACTGGTGGTGAGACTCCATGTCAATTTCACCCTGATTTACTGTTTCAAAACATGTGACTGCAAAAGAATATCTTACCGAATATCACACACACACACTCACATGGATTTTGGACATAGCAACTAAATATAAGGAGGTAATATGTCATACTGGAAACATTTCAATACCCAGTTCAAGGGGACTTATTTTACCCTTGTCCCCCAGGTTAATCCACTTCTCTGGGGTCTTAATGAAATGTCTGTGACATTCAATTCAATATCACATTGATAAAAATTCTAACAGGTGTCTTTTCACCCTGTCTAAAACAGCTCTTTCCAAACGCTTAGTTTCAGTGCCTGTTGCTTTAAATGACAATGCTTCACTGCTCACTCCTCCCCTCTTTGCAGCAGGGTGTGTTTATGGGCATATTGCATAGACGATGTGTCCAATGGGAATCTAAAATATCTGCTAGTCTCTAGAAGAGTGTGTTTAGTCTTACATGAAGTGAGTTGTAACCATACATACACACACACACACACATCACCGTTCGCTGCACTCATGGTGCTCTGTAGGAGTAGATAAACTGACCAGGCATCCCAGTCTTTTTCAGTGGACACACACACTCACACCTGTGGGCAGTTTTGGGTGAACAATCAACCTAACATGCATGTCGTTGGACTGTGGGTGGAAACCAGAGTACCTGGAGGAAACCCACGCAAAGCTTGGAGAACTTGCAAATTCCACACAGAACAGCCCTGGCTGAGAATCGAACCCAAATCATCTTGCTGTGAGGCTGACCAGTGCTAAACACTGCCTGTGATAATCCGTGTTGTACTGACCCAGGTCAGGCAAAAAGGTTTCATTACACACGTACAGGTTTTTACTCACTGTAGCTGAGACGTTATTATCAATAATGAAGTTGATCCACTCAGCTGTCCTGTCCACTGAGACTAGGAACCGATGGAGTCATGTTCAGTTCCTCTGCTTAGCTTTTTACTATGACATAATGCTGGCGGTTCTGCTGTAGCTCGAAAAATTGGTGCCCTTTTAGAAAGATATCTCTGAAGCAGTAGGTGGAGATATTCATACAGAGGGGTGGGATTATTTTAACGAGGCCCCATGTGAAGTCACAAAGGGAGCAAAATCTAAACAGCTTCTTAAATGTTTTCTCATCTAGACAGATCACACAAATCTGACTGGGTTTGTTGGTTTATATTCCCCCCAGATACACAACAAAACTGAAAAAGTATGTTTTTGTTAATACGTCTGTATTATTAGTGTGGTTAAATGTTGCATAAGAAACCTAATGCTGTTAAAAATAAATAATATAAATAATACCAACAGTAAACCTAAGGCAGAACACAGTGATAAAAGCATCACCATGGTTACAGTGTATGCTGCTTTTTCCCCGTTCATCAGCACAAAACTCTCTGCAGTCGACGTTTTTTTCCCTCTCTTACTGTGAACACGGCCATAATGACTAACCTAGAGTACGCTGAACAGAAACGCGGGAAAGAACACCTGAAAACTTCTCGCCAACATTTGCACACGAAGAATCACGAGAAGAAATTGTTTTCAGAATCTGACATGGTTGTGTAAAGTGTATTTGTCACCACTGTGTGTGTGTGTGTCTGTGAGTGAGTGAGTGAGTGGATTATGAAGCACATCATTAATCGCACTAACTGCTCCGCTGATCACGGCAGCTAAAGTCTATCCATCCTCTCCAAACACAAAGGAGCAGTCGAGATCCTGAGATTAGGGGCTGTCAAACTCCTGTACTGATCGCGTTGAGATTTTAATTACCTGACTGATTTAGTATTCAAATATTAATTAGCCTATCGGTTGATATTCCCAGAGCTGACATTAGCAGTTGTGTGACGGCTGGTAATTAGAAATTGTGCAGTTTGTTAGGAGACATACTTCGTTATTATTTATTTTAAGGATGATTAGCTTGTGACGGTGCATATTTGACACACTCCACTGTCATAATCATAATGTGTGTGTGTGTGTGTGTGTGTGTGTGTGCGTGCGTGCGTGTGTTTCCTAGGTTACACGTCTTCCAGTGGCTCAATGTGACACATATACAGACTGTCATTCGTGCCTCTCTGTCCGAGACCCCTACTGCGGATGGTGCTCACTAGAGGGCAGGTGAGTCTTCTCTCACTTCCTCACCACCTCTTTTCTCTTTTCCCATAATATCTGTCTGTTTCTTTTCTTTCTCTCACCACTACTGTTTGTGTGTGTGTGTGTGTGTGTGTGTGTGTGTGTGTGTGTGTGTGTGTGTGTTTCAGGTGTACAAGGAAGCTGGAGTGTTCCCGCCATTCACAGTCTCACCACTGGCTATGGAGTTATGGTCACGATCGCCAGTGTGTGTCCATCCAGGATCTGAATCCAGCCATTCAGAGCCGAGAGGAGCAGACCCAGGTACACACTCAAACTTCATAAGGTGTTCATCAGCTGGCGTGATTCGACATAAATCCTACATGCTGTTTACCAGGAAGCAATGATTCAGTCTGTTTTTCTTCAGTCTTATATCTTTTCACATAACTCATGAATGATGACTGTCTGATCAAAACATCCTTTATATAATCTTAAAGGAAACTCAATAGTAAAACACTATAAAGTCAAAATGATGAAGTCTGACCATCTGACATCTATATGTGCATGTTGAACATCATATTCCAGATGGACTCCTCTTTCACTCTTATATTCATTTCAATTCAGTTCAGTTTTACCTGTACAGTGCTTTAAACAATGGACATTGTCCCAAAGCAGCTTTACAGAAATAACAGAACAATTTATCATTTTTATCCCAAGAGGAAGAAACCTTGAGATGAACCAGACTCATAAGGGAACCCATGCTCATCCTCATGTCTGTGTGACACAGACAGTGTGATAATAAATAAATAAATAAATAAATAAATGATTATAATCTCCACTCTTCTGAAAAGGCTACTCACTAGAGTTTAGGGCACGACTGTGGTTTTAAGAGCTTTACTGAGGTCAGAAACTGATGTTAAGTGAGAAGGTCTGGAGTGCCATTGCACATCTGTCCCAAATGTGTTCACTGGGGTCGTGGTCAGGGTTCTGAGGTTCCTCCACACCAACCTTAACACACTGTCATGGTCGTTTGTTCCTTAGTGGGCAGACCCTATCTGGAGCACCCCAGGAGCAGTCGATGGTTAGGTGCCTTAAAGACTCGAGAGCACTTCAGTCAAGTTTTGCAAGTCGCTTGCAGGGGTCAAAGGCTGCTTTCTTAACCACAAGCCTACAGCTTTTCTCTGGTGGAATATTAAAATATATGTGATGTGTTAATGATTCCGCTGGTTGATGCTGTATTTTGTTCTTTCTGTGGGGTTAATGTGGTTAGTGTCCCAGAAAGCGATTCAGTTATGTTGTCCAGGCTGGTAAACATTTTCAGGATAGCGATCTTGTACCTTGAATAAATCAGCTGTACATATGAGGGCTGTTTATTACGCATGTCAGTTTATTAACTACTAACTACTGAAAATATTCTGGTATCATGCATTTCTTTGATCATTAGTTTTATTTTTCTTATTCAGAATGTGCTGGACTGGCTTCTACTTAGGTTTTTACTAAAGCTTATATTTCTACACCCTGATCTCTGACTAAAAGGCATCCCCCTGCCAAAACAGATGAATAGAATGAGTGGAATTATGGGTGTTTCTGAGTGGTTGGAGGCTGAGCGTGGACTCACGCTGGCTCTGTGTAGATAAGGTTAAACACTGCTGCATTGTCGCGCAGGCAGTTACTAGGCTGTCAGTATCCGAAATGCAGAACCAGCTCTATCTGGCCAGAAGATAAGCTCTGTTCACTTACCACTAATTTCAGTTCGGTATCAACATTTACATTTTGTAAAAAAGCCGATTACAGCCAGTCCTCCAGGCAGTGCAGTTTGTTTATCAGGGTACAAACACCCAGCCATGGGTGCAAAGAGTCTGAAATTAACCTCTCAGAAGGGGGAATGTAGTATTCTGGTTAATTCTGCTATGCCGGGATCCTGCGGCGTGAATGCAGCATTGTGGTTAATGATCTTAATGCATTTGTTGGCAAAACCGTCATGATTGACGAGACTGACAGGGAAATAGCACGGCGCCTTTTAACACAGCAGGAACTTGTGTAGAAATGAGAGGGGCTGAGCATGCCGCTGACTGCAGCCGCTCACTGTTTACCTGCTCTAGGTGTAGAATATTAATAATAACTGTCACGTTTGATGGATGCCGCTGCACTTTGAGCTCAGACCAGGTGGCCTACACTTCTGTTTTCAGTTCACACCCTGGAGTTGGTTTGTTCTGCAACGATTTAAACATTGCATGATGGATAAAGATCAGTATGAAAATTTTTTAATTATTACTTTGGATAGAATATCCACTGAAATAGGGAGACTCTGAGGTCCCGATTGGTCACTTGAGTGACGCTGCTTCCACCAATAAAAAAAGGAACCTGTAGTAAAACAGCAGAGAAAAAAAAACTAAACAAAAACCAGCACAAAACACATACCTGCCATAGCATGTAAGAGTAGTGTAGTGTAGTATAGTGGGTAGTAGTTTATAAGTGTAGTGCGGAGTTCAGGAAAGAGACTGACGACAGAAAGAAGCTGTTCCTGAGCAGAGTGCATCTCCTCCCACAGGCCAGAAGGTCCTACATTGTGTGTTTTGGGTGAGAGGATGTTGCTCTGCACACACAGTGCTAGTGGTGAAGGTCACTGATGGTAGGTAACTGTGCACTAATGATGTGCTGAGTGGTCGTTCTGGTCAGCCACAGTAGAGCTTCAGTACCACATAGTCATGCAGCTGGTGCACTGGTACATGTTTGTGAGTATGTGAGGGGAACTTCAAGCTCTTTGGTTAATAAAGGAACACCACAGTGCCAGTTTCTGGATCTATTCCCTGTATTGTCATTGATCTGACCAACTGCTGTCTGGTCATCTGCAGTCTAAATGATGGTATTGTTGATTGACTCTGTGTCCGATGCATGACTTCATATTTGCAAAATATTTTTGGATTTTAAATTTACATTTATTGAATTTGGCAGATGCTCTTATCCAGAGTGACTTACAGGGTTACTGGTATTACAGGTAGGACAATGTAGTGTTAGGAATCTTGCCCAAGGACCCTTTTTGGTGTAGCACCCGCTGGTTGCCCAGACTGGGAATTGAACCCAGGTCTCTCACATTGAAGACGATGATGTTAACACTGTACCACACCAACCATTTTTATAAAAAAAAACCAAAACACTGACTTTCTCCTTTACTTGTTTTTCATCATTACAGATTTATTACGAGGTTAAAATTAATGACTGAACTTGAATGACATGGATGCATATCAGCACTTAATGAGTAGCTAGGAGCAAGGAAAGTCGATTAAAGATTGCCATCAGCTCCTTATACAGATGACGGCATACTTTTTAAAAATAGCAAGAGGGTGACTGTAAAGCAAGCGGACACGGCGGCTGAATAAAATCTGATTTTAAGGCTTTTCCAGGTGCTGTAATAATCATAAATTATTTCTGAGTACGCAGAACGCAATATTGTCACATGTGAAAGTATAATAAGGTTCCATCTTAAAACATCTTGAGAGTGTGTAGAACAAGTGAATGTAAATCATTGGGTGAAGTGAAGCACACGCACACCAAGATCAGTTGAGTCCCTATCAACAGCTCCCAGGATGTTGTTGGGGGGGGATTGGGTTCCTTGCTCCAGGGCCCTTCAGTTGTGTCTTGCTGGTACAGGGGATCAAACTGGCAACCTTTCGGTCAGGAGGACGGTTCCTTAACGTTGAGCCACGACTGCTCCATGTCTCCATTCCTGGAGGTACTGCAAAACCAGGCCAATGAGTGGCTTGGACAGAACAAGGTCTACTTCCAGCTTTTGGCTGTAAAGTCCATTTAAAGTCCTCATATAGATGATTTTCAGAGGTGTTGAAGATTCAAGAAAGATCCTTATAGATGTGGATAAACAAGAACTTGAAGCTAGAGACATGTTTTACCTTAAGTCTTCAGGAAGAGCTTAATTAAGCAATAATACACGAGAGGGAGTGCCGCAGAGTACTGTAGATCAGACCACCAGTGTCAATATTTGACCATACATCCTGACCCTGGAGTGTATTATTGTGATTATACCACAGTTCTGTTCTCAGTGTTTATTGATAGATTTTAGGATAAAGAGGA
>JAOVVF010000031.1:12406747-12417940 GCA_028565595.1 Duopalatinus emarginatus | reverse complement strand
TAGACTGGTATATATATAAACAATCTCCTATATACTGGTATATAAAATAAATAATCTCTTATAGACTGGTATATAAATAAATAATCTCTGAACGCTTTTATCTTGCACCACCTGCGAGCAAGGGATCGAACCGACAACCTTCTGGTTTCCTTTTTCTCGAGCTGTGGCTACTTTTTTAAACTCATTATTTTTACATAGAACCATGTGCTGCTTTATTGATTTTATGTGAACCTGTGAAATGTTTAAGTATAGATAATGATAGGTGTATTGCAAAAAGTGCTGTTCACAGTTTAATGACTGTTTTACTCCTGTTGTTTTGGTGTGTGTATGTGTGTGTGTGTAGTTTCAGTACACAGTTAAACAGATGGAGTACCTGGCTCCAGTGTACCTACAAAGAGGAACTCGGCGCATAGACTCGGCTCCACACCTGCGCTGTGAGTATACTGACCTGTCTTCTGCACACGCTTCCAGGTTCACACACTGACGCCGTATACTGAAGTGGAAGAGAACGCGGACAATTTTTCCTACTCTGCTTGCAAACAGAGGAATATGACCTCGGCATCCAACCCACCCGTACAGTGAAACACACTGTGGTTAATAGCTACCAAACATGGTCCAAGGAAGGACAACCGGTGAACCAGTGACAGTGAACTATTTGCCAGAGGAATGTGACCTTCACATTTAACCCGTCCGTGCAGTGAAACACACACACCAGTGAGCACTAGGGGGCAGTGACTTGCCCGGAGCGGGGGGCAGCCCCAAACCACCACAACTGGGGAGCAGTTTGGGGAGTTAGGTACCTTGCTCAAGGGCACCTCAGTCGTGTCTTGCCCTGTCCAGGGATAGAACCGCACAAGAACGGTTCCCTAACCACTAGGCCGCAGGAGACCACTAGGCCATTATGACCATTAATGTCATGGGAGACCAAGACTCACTGATATGTGCGGTGGTAATGGCTAGACCGCCTGGTCTAATTCCACAGAAGGATCGGTGGCTCTACCACTGAACACCTTCAGAGGTCTTGTGGAGTCTGTGTGTTAATGGGTCACAGCTGTTTCGGCAGGTGGTGTTATTGTTATGGCTGTATAAAAGTAACTGTGTTTTTTTTCTTTTCTTTATCTGGTTGTTGGACGAGAAAAGAAAACACACAGATGGCCTCTGGTGTTTCAGCCTGTTTGTCTGCTAAATAAAAAACACATAATCTTCTTGTCCTAAGGCTAATAATTTGTCCAGGGCTGCTCTTACTGTACATTAAATCTGTAAATAACCACTATTCAGCTAAATATATATGTATTCATTTATATAGACACCGTTATTACTAATACATATTAAATGTTAATGGAGGTTCATTCGAATTATTAAAATAATGTCAGGATCTCGTGTTGATTTTCACAATCTACAGCTTCGCTTTCTGACCTCTGACCGCCAGCCATATGTCTTCGACAGCACCATGCACTTATCTTTAGACACAACACACTCTGCGCTCTTGCTCTGAATACATTAGTGTGCATTAATGCATGTTCTTGGTGTGGATTTGTGTGTTTGTGTGTGTGTGTGTGTATGAACACAGTGCAGCTGTACAACTGCTCGGTGGGTCAGTCAGACTGCAGTCAGTGCCGTGCCGTACCGGAGCGCTACCGGTGTGTGTGGTGCGGAGGAGAAAGTCCACGCTGTATGTTTCATGAGTCCTGTTCCAGTGTTACTGAAGAAGCTTGTCCTCCACCTCTGATTACTCAGGTAAGTCAAAGCGAAAGTAACCAACTGTGCTTGAGGATTTCGACCTTCGCTTTTAACCCATTCGTGCGGTGAAACACACACACACAGACTAGTGAACGCACACTAGGGGACAGTGAACGCTTGCTCGGAGCGGTTGGACAGCCCTTGTACATGCGGCCCAGGGAGCAGTTGAGGGGTAAAGGTGCCTTCCCCAGTCGTATCTTTTCAGTATTGAGTATTGGACCGGCAACCCTCTGACTTAAATCAACTTGTTGCTGGCACCTTTATGTATGAGCGTGACTACAGCAATGTTACTTGTGTGTATGTTCCCTAGCAACACCTACACACATTAGATACCGTCTACCATGGAGCCTTGAGGTTCACTACAAACTGTACAGCGTTTACTCACCGGTGCTGTTTGTACACTCGGGTTAGATGGTCAGCGTTGTCCTTTACCAGGCTGTACAAGGCTATTCCTGGTCAGCTTACATCTTTCTGTACAGATAGTTACTGTCTGTCTTGACTCCTGAGACTATCTGCCCCTAAAGCCTGTACTAATCTGGGGAACAAGGTGTTGACGTACGCTGCTCCTGCCTCCTGCATCAATCTACTGTTACCTGGTCTCTTTAGATGCATGATCTAGATGCAGGTGTATCAGGTCGATGCTGTCACTGATTTTGAGTGCTCACGGTTTGTCTCAGATGTTGACTATTGTCTGTGTTTATATGTATTATATATGTATATATTGTTATTGTATGTCTGTAGTCCTGTCTGTAACCCTGATCACTGAGCTGCTCTTGGATGCTCCAGTAAAGCCTCTGCTCCCGCACCAGCAGTACTCACTACATCACTTTAATCACATACTGGACTTGGGATAATGATGCGGTTTTCATCATAACTATATATTTGCACAGCCTCTTACTGCACTATTCATACTCGCACTATGCACATACTGTATGTGTATATGTATATTATGTATATACACTGTTTTCTGCTATCATAACACATCTGTATTATTTACTTCATTTATTCTGTATGTACTTTGTGTATATATATACATACATCTGTCAGTCCACAAACATGTATATATGCATATTTATTCTCTAACTAAGATGCTAACTGCATTTCATTGGCTGTGTACCTGCACCTGCACAATGACAATAAAAAACTAATCTAATCTAAAGTAGACTTTTAATCTCACTGAGGATTAATAAATAAATAATCACACACATGAAGGAAATTATTACAGGCCGGTGTACAAAGTGTACAAACGTATTTTTAAACGTACTTATAACAGATGTGCTTCTTTTCCCATGGCAGCAGTTGCCAGATAATCTCTCGCCTTTTCTGACACCATGAACAAATGATCAGTTTTCAGTCTAATTCATAACTTAGACAGAGACAGAATCCCTCAGGCACTTAAGATTATATCTGTACGACTGAATGTTAACAGTAATGCAGTTATGATTATTGACTTTTTATCTGATTTGGGAGGCGCGCTTCATTCGTGATTGAGATGTAAGACACTGTCATTCTCTCTTTCTCTCTCTAACTCCCTCCCCGTTCCCCCTCCCCCTCCTCCTCCCCCTCTCTTTCTGTCTATAATAGAAAAAAACAAGCACTGACAGGAGCGTTCGATTAGCCCGTGCTGCAGTATTATAGCTTTTTACAGCCCCTACAGAAGCGCGCACAGACACATACACACGCACACATACACACACACACCACACAGTTTTGTCTTGCTATTCTTGTGAAGACTTTCCACTGACATTATTATTACTTGCAGCTAATTAATCTTATACCAAAACCTAATCCTAAACCTAATCTTAATCTTAATCCTAACTGTCACCTTAACCTTAAATAAAAAGGCAACAACAGAACAACATGGGGACCCCCCCCACACACACACAGGTGCACAAATGTTTTATTGGCATAAAGATGAGTAAAAAGACCCACACACACTGCATACAGAGAGTTTTTAGCTGATATTAGATAGTTGTATGCAGTGTTACTGTATTTACACATATGTGTGTGTGTGTGTGTGTGTGTGTGTGTGTGTGTGTTTAGGTGTGGCCACTGACAGGACCGTTAGAAGGAGGTATTGTCCTGACTATCCTGGGCTCTAACTTGGGTCAGCGTTACGAGGACATTGAGAATGGAGTCACGGTGGCTGGAGTCACCTGCAAGCCACTGCGCAACGCTTACCTTATATCAACCAGGTACAAAGTGGGCAGTGGCAGCTCAGTGGTCAAGACGTTGGACTTCTGATCAGAAGATCATAAGTTCAAATCCCACCACCAAGCTGCCAGTGTTGGGCCCTTGAGCAGGGCCCTTAACCCTCAACTGCTCAGTTGTATAAATAAGATAAATGTCAGTCGCTCTGGATAACAGCATCTGCCGAAAGCTGTAAATGTAAATATACACAAACCCTCAGACACAGCCGTTATCCAGGGCTGTATATTATTAAACGGATTTGAAATATAAATGTCATGTCGTCTTTTACTGCTGTTGTAGATATATTTTTTTTTGTAGTATTTATTTTTAGTGTAAATACACATCAGCCAGAATATTAAACCATTGATTAGTAAACAGCATTGATTATCTCATTAAAACAGCGACGATCAAAGGGTCAGATATATTAGACAACAAGTGAACAGTCAGTTCTTAAAGGCGATATCTGTGTCCAAAGGATGTGGTCAACAAAAGCATAGACCTCAAAGGAACAGACCACAGCAGAGGGTGAACCAAAATAAGGTGGCCTGCTGTGCTGTAGATTTCCCGTTTGCATCACATCATCGCTTTTCCTGTCTCTATTTTTTATTTTAAAAAATAATAATAAAAAAACTTGAGTGTGTCCTAAATGTATTTTTATTGTCTTTACACTAGGCCAGATCTAGTTTCCTCTCGTAATGCAGTTCACATGCAGCTATGCATATAAATTAAGTGTAAGTTCATGTCTTGTATATGCCTTGTACTCATTGAGCTGTGTGTGTATGTGTGTGTGTGTGTGTGTGTGTGTGTGTGCGTGTTTCAGGATCATGTGTGAGCTCCAGCCCTCCGTGCAAGTGACAGCAGGGCCTGTGGTGGTGACCGTGGGGAACTCAGATCCAGGTCAGTCCCAGCAGACGTTTACCTACCAGAACCCTGAGCTCACCCGCATTGTTCCCAGTAAAGGCCCCATGGCGGGCGGGACCAGACTCACCGTGCACGGTGCTCAGCTTCTCACAGGACAAGACACCGACCTTCGGGCCTTCGTTGGCTCGCAGCCTTGTCACATGTGAGTCGAAGCTTTCAGCGTTTGCGTGTGTGTGTGGGTGTGTTGTACAGGCATGTGAATCGGCAACTTCTTGTGTATTTGTAGACTAATGTACATACTTTAGGGTTGACAAGATCTGACTTTTTTATTTGATTCCACAGTGTGGATGCAGTGAGTGACACCCAGTTGGTCTGCCGCACCAGTCACTCCAACCAAACCGCAGACGTGCCTGTCAGAGTGCAGTTCGGAACAGCAGAGAGGACTGTGGGTAATGTCCTCTTTCACTATCTAGAAGATCCAGTGATCACTGATGCGACTCCCACCGAGAGCTTCTATGGGTAGGTTTAATCATCAGTAACGATAAATAAAGTATATAATGAGTCTTTTATTTTATATTTATTCTTTTTTCTGTTCAGTACTATAAACACTACTGCTCTTTTTAGTCTGAACATTTTACATGAGGTAGAGAATTAGTGCTAAACATGCTGAAATCTTCTAAAGGGGTGGACGTAATATATCAGTAATCGGCCAGAACCTGGATGTGGTCCAGCAGCCCATGATGTCCATTCGGTACGAGATCGCGGTCAGGAGACGGCGATACAGTCACGTCTCAGCCTGGAACGTTGCCCCTGACAACGCCATGGCCACGGTACAGCACAGTTCAGGAATGTGTGGAATGACCTGAGTTGGAAAAATGCAAATAGACTGAAATTCACATGCAGATTCACACACACACACACACACACACAAATATTGTGTAGTGTATTATTCTGGACAATTGATGCCTCTATCTTTTATTTATATTTATTTCTAAGCTCAGTATGTGCAGTAATATAAGAGCTCAGGTGGAATATAAATGCACTCAAAGCTGTTTAATGATATTTTAAATGAAACATTAACACCCATGCAAGCAATTGATTATTAAACTGTCAAAACCAACCCCAATGCCCGCACCCAAACTGTCAAAACCAACCCCAATGCCTGCCCCCAAACCGTCAAAACCATCCCCATCCAATACTCGAGTGCAAAAACTTCACTCAAGCACAAAAAGCAGTCGAGGGTAATTCACATGTTTCACAATTACGCTCGGGGGAGGAATATTTACGCGCACAGACTGTTAAAACTTGCAGGTTTATATTTTTCACCTAGTGTTTTTGCGCCCCCAAGTTTTGACATTAATCTGACGCCATAGTCCTCTCCGTTACCCTCAGGAGCAGGTCCAGCATCACACACAGCGATTCTGTAGCCATTACTGACCCACCTCTCTGACGACGTCTGAACTCGCGCAAGAATGTAAACAGTGATTGGTCAGCGTCATGTAGTGTTGTTCCAACTGACACGACACGATTATAAAGCATTATTAACACTCTATAGCACTGTTATGACTCTATTATCTCCTAATCTGACATCGTGAACATCACAAAAGAGAAAAAATATTTAATTATGTAGCCTGATCCTGGTATTAGCCTTCATCCTCACTAGTTGGTAGCTATTACAATGGGGGATGGAGGGGTGTGTGTGTGTGTGTGTGTGTGTGTGTGTCTCCCTACAAACCACTTTCTCTTCTGTCTCCAACTGCACATCATTGTTCCTCCTCTCTACTTCAGTCTGCCTCCGTTTAATCCCTGCGTCACTTCTCTCTCTCTTTCTTTCTCTCTCTATTAGAATAAAACCCCCTGTGTCATCACCAGCTCGGAGAAGATGAGCTGCCCGAGTCCTCAAGTGCCAAAGGGCTCCCGCGTCATAAGAGTGTGGTTCGAGATGGACAACGTGCATCTGGATTTCGAGAGTATCAAAGGCACAGGATTCACGTACTACCCAGACCCACACTTACACTCCCTGAATCGAGAGAACCCGAAATTACCCATTCGCTTCAAACCCGGAGGAGTGCTTGCTGTGGAGGTGAGGCTGATCCTACACAAGGTCATTAAGAGCCAAAAAACAAACATTCAATTCATTATAGGGATTAGCATTTATTATTAGCACTCAGAGCACATAGAAAACATTACTAATCTGGTTAAATTGTAAAAAAAAAACAGTATAAAGACAGATTATATTTCAGTCACTTGATTTGATTAGTAACATCAGTTGAAGCTCCTTGCTGTCACTTGCTCACTTAATCTTCATCTGCCTTCAATCTTTTCCTTAACATAATTAAAAGATGCTTTTTAATTAAAGGATGGTTTTGTTCAGCCGCTCTTCTGTTATCTCGGCGTGTTGATGAATTGATGACTCGATCAATTGTTCTCAATCTTTCCATATCAGTGCTTCTTTTTTTTTTTTTTTTTTTTTTAAGAGATTTATTTTATTCAAAGCCCCCAAGAAACCAAATGGGTGCTAAAAATCACACTGAGATATAATTTATTTTAACGAACTGCAGTTAATGTAAACTGAAAAATAATCTAAAAGCATCCCAGCTCTCAGTAGAACACTTTAGCTATGATTAATGTTTCTAATATCAATATTTAACCTGGTCATGCATTTTTAATACACGTTGACTAAACGTTCGAGGATGTGATTGTTCATAGTGAGACTTTGTTCACTGTGTAGATACACCAGAGAGCGCAGTCTGATTTCAGCTTCTACACACTGTTTATTTGTGAAATTATTCAATCGTCTCTCGTTTATCGCGGGGGTTTACTTTCCAGAACCACCACCCCCACCCCCCCACCACGCGATAAGTGAAATTCTGCGAAGTAGACACGGTGTATTTACTTTCGTATTTACATATATTTTAAGGCTTTATAAACCCTTCCCACACAATTTTAAACCTTTCCCACTTCCTTATTAACCTTCTCCACACTGTTCATAACCATTTTTAATGGTACTGTGCACTACAGTACATGCTGTATTGTATTAAAATTTACATTTCAGTATTTAAAGTACAGTACGTACATGTACACTGTACGTATACATTTTTAATTCCTTAATGGCCGATCGGGATACGTGTACAGTAATGTATATATGAGGAATTTGTCTCACACACACACACACCCACACACACACTAGGGGGCCGTGAAAACTATTCCCCAGAGCTGAGTGCCGCCCCTAACCAGTGGCACCCTGGGAGCATTCCGGGGGTTAGGTGCCTTGCTCAAGGGCACTTCACTCCTGTCATGTTGGTATCATTGGTAAAAAGACCAGTTCATTAACCTTGAGCCACGGCTGTCCTAAGCTGTTGTAAGCTAATAGTTTAATAGTTTTTATACTGTAAGTGTACTTCAACTTTATGTATTAGGCAAACATACTTATATCCGCTTTTCATATGTATATCTAATGATTAAGTACAAATACAGGACAAATACATGTGGGCTTTTCTGAATACTGGTCATAATAAGTATAATAATAAATAAATCAATTATAATAATGAAATAAATCATAATCGCAGTGACAGAAAGAAGTAAATAATAGTGATACTCCACAAATATTATAAATGAGCCTTTTCACTGACATTGCTGTTGCACCACTGCTTATACACCACGACACTGAATAATGACGACACTGATATGGTTTATTAAAAAAAAAAAAAACAACATTGCTGTTATTATGGCTATGTATCAGATATATATTTAATCTAGGAGCACATAGGAACGAGGCTCAAATCTCATTTAAATACAGAAAGAAAATCAGATCATTAAGTATCATATTAAGCTCCCAAAAATCGAATTCTTGCTCGCTGTACTGTCAGTGTCTGTTCAGTCTGACATGCCTGATCTGTGTTTCTGTTTCTCCACTGTGCAGGGAAAAGGTCTAACTCTGGCCATGAGTAAAGATGAAGTGGAGGCTTGGCTCGGAGACAGGATATGTGATGTAAAGACTCTGGATGACACTCACTTGTACTGTGAACCTCCAGAGGAGCAGCCAGCCAGTCTGGACCATGAGGCTCTGCCTGGGCTGAAGGTCAGTGCGTTAGATCTTGTAGATACCACATCACTTTAGAAAATTTTGCATTGGGCTTGGATAAAAATGAGCACTGTGTCTGTTTAACACGTTTTTGTATGTGACAAGCAGTTAGCAAACGGGCAGGTCTTGAATATTTTTTGCTTTTTTTATTTTACCATTTTACTACAAAAACAGTGAATAGAAGTTGTATCTATGACACCACATTAATTTAAAATAAATGATGTTAAAGAGATGCAGTCTACCCCTGTCCCCAGGTTAATCCACTTCTCTGGGATTCTTAATGAAATGTCTGTGACACGTCTTTGGTCAAAATAGCACATGGATCAAATCCTACAGGTGTCTTTTCACCCTGTCTAAAACAGCTCTTTCCAAACGCTCAGTTTCATCAGTGTTTGTTACTCCACCCTCCTCCTGTCATGTGTCACGTCAACAGGCATATTACACATGTGATACTTGTGCGTTAGGGAGATATTCAAGTGGACGGATGGGTTTATTTTAATGAGGCCCCACTTCACATAGACATTCAGAAGTGAATCTCATGTTTTCTTATCTAGGCAGCCCACACGGAACTGACTGGGTTTTCTTCTTTCACAGCTTGTGGGTTTTGTAGGGACTCCAAATTCTCATGTGAACACAAACGAGAACCGAAAGAGTGTGTTTCATGTAATACGTCTCCTTTAAAGTAATGAGACGAATTCTTTATTTATTATTTGTGAACAATGGCTCTCATTTATCAGTCTCTTAGCAAAGCTGTGAGTAATTAAACAGCCTAAAATTCCCACTGGATTTGCAAAGATTTCTGGCAGAACTGATTTTAAAGGCATCTACGAATATAACGGGGAAAGAGCTCCTTCTAAACATGATGCATGTCAACGCGTCTCAGCCAGTAATGCAGCTCACCGGGGGCAGCCGGGGCTGAGTGGTTGGGGAACCGGTCTCGTGACTGGAAAGTCGCAGGCAAGACACAACTGAGGTGCCCTGGAGCAAGGCACCTAATTCCCCCAACTGCTCCCCGGGCACTGTGGTTTGGGGCTGCCCCCCCGCTCCGGGCAGGTGTGTACCCTAGTGTTCACTGTTGTGTGTTTCACTGCATGGATGGGTAAAATGTGGAGGTCACATTCCTCTGTGCAAACACAGTAGGCAAATAGTTCACTTTCACTTTATATTCACTACACCTCCTGTAGACCCGTCCTAACGTTTCCTACTTTTAGAGAGTGCTATTACTTTTTACATGACTCAGTGGCTCAACTTATTGTAATATAGCGTGGGGATTTGTTCTGGATTGCTTTCTGTAAAGTCAGGAAGTTTTACAGAATTACATTAAAGTCAAGCGTGTAATTGAAATAAATAAGCCGGACGTCTTAATCCACATATAGAGCCGCACTAACTCATCAGCGGTAGCCAGTCTCCTGATACACAACGTCACGTAAACACAGGTCCTCTCGTTAACTCGTAAAAAGTAATCGGATTTTTATTTATATCGCATTTTTTTGTGGAATGATTTACGAATAAAGTGTCTGTGAACTCATCACTTAAATGACTCCAGACTCATCAGATACGAAAAGAAATGCGACAAAACCTACAAAACTCCTGACAAAATGGCTTCTTTGGTCACTGAACATACCGAGTATGTGAAAGCTCTGCCTGTGTGATGTCTCCTCTGTTGTTTGCCCAAAATACCTCGGCTTGTTACAGTGGTTAAATAGCGTGTGCAGTCACGAAGTCACTGTAATTACCATCAGCCTTGATAAATGGGTGTTTCATTGCAATAATCTCAGCCTGGTATTTTGCGCTTATGTTAGTAAATGCATGTGCAGTGAGGACGTAATGACCTCCTCTTTGAACTAAACGGGCACTAAAAGCCACTTTAATCTGTTTAGTCGATGGTGACAGGTTTTAACGCTGAAATAATGCAGCGGTTGCGTAAAAAACATCTGTACAGGGTTGTGTGTGTTTTATCACCCCCTCATGTAACGTATGAAACGTTGAAATTAAAATTATATGTAGTTGATATGTGACATTATATCTATAGAGTGAAGTGGCAGGAAAAAATGATACATATGAACCTATGCACAAGAGACAAAGCGCCGACGCACATCACGTTGCTTGTGGTCCTCTAGTGATCCTCATATAAAACAACATCTATGAAAGCTCCATAATGGCGTGCGGTTTGTTTAGCTGACATTTTAGTCTATAAATGACTCCATAATGGACAGATGTAGAAACCATGAATTAGATGACAGGCTTTAATTCTCTGTCTACCTGCACTTTTATTTATAATCACACTGTCTGTGTCACCCAGATGAGGATGGGTTCCC